>PVJI01020348.1:0-29204 GCA_004026765.1 Micronycteris hirsuta | reverse complement strand
TGAAGTAAGCCAGGCGGTGAGGGACAAATACCATATGATCTCACCTTTAACTGGATCATAAACAACAAAAACAGAAAGCAAGCAAAACATAAACAGAGACATTGAAATTAAGAACAGTCTATCAATGGCCGGGGGGGAGTGGGGAGGGGACAATGGGGAGAAGCATTTTCAGGAATCACTGTAGAGGACACATGGAGGGGAGAGGAGAGGATGCAAATAACTGTAATTGAACAACAATAAAGTAATTAAAAAAATAACTTTCTATATGACAACTGTACTTGAACAATAAAAAACAACTTTCTATAGTTAGATCTACAGCCCAGGACACCACTATCCCAAATCTAAATCTTTTCTCTGTGACTTTAGGAGAAATTATCCAATCCATTTTAATTTTTAAAATAATTCCCAGCTTCTGTATGTGCCTCTCCTATTCAGGCAATAAATGCATATATGCTTCTATTCCAGAATTGCATTGCAAAGTACAGAAATGCATTTAAACATTATGCAACCTGAAGACTATCATAATTGGAAAGAACAAAAACAATAATGCTTATGTTAAGCCATAGCTTAGGTTAATATTATTATATACTAAGGTATAAAAGCCTCATATCTTATATTAATATTAATGTAAAATTATTTTATATTAATGCAGAAATATTTAAGGTAGTGTAGACACTTTTTAAATTTTCAATGATAGCTTACATTCAATATTATTTTGTGTTATTTTCAGGCATACAGCATCATATAGACAATCATATGCTTTACAAAGTGTTCCCCCTAATATTTGAAGTGCCCACCTGGCACCATACATGGTTGTTACACTATTAGTGACTGTATCCCTGCCACTATTTTGTAACTGCCAATTTGTACTTCTTAGTCTCTTTGCCTTTTTCACCCAGTTCCCCATTGTTACCATTTCCATCCATCACCGAATTCAGATTCTTTTATTTCTCCAAGTTTTTCCTATTATATTTAGTTTAACCCTTATTTTTGTTTATCATGTCATATCTTGAATTTCTTTGTTAAATTTTAAGCTGCTTGTAAGAGCATTCCAATACATCTTTGACATATTGATAATTTCTTTTTCATAACATACTATACAAATGTCTGTTGAATTGACTTGAGTAATAAAAATTATTTATATGATCTATCTATCCAACCGTCTAAATATCTGCTACAACCAATATTGGGCTAAGGTCATTTCCAGGGAAAACTAAAATGTAAAAAGCACATTAGCATATGTAGGTCTAATATAAAGGTTAGTTTATCAATGATCTTTTAATTTTAACTAATTTAATTTATTTTAATAAACTTATTACTTCTTTTAAATAATGACAGTTTTAAATGATACTCACAAAGCCAGTGTCATTATTTAAAATGTTTAGTGTAACTGGAACCCAGCTGACAAATACAAGGTTATGAAATTTATACAAACTTTTGTAGATTTTTCCCATTAAATTAACTCATTAAATATTAATTAAACATAACAAATTCCAAGTACAACAGTAAGCCCTGGGAACTTAAAGAATAATGCTACACAATACCTAAACTTAGGAAGACTTTAACTTTTGGGGCAAGATGCAACATTCATCAAAGATCATTGAGCAATGTGTAGGTGTTTAAATTCACTTTGATGCTATGGGCTACTTAGGAGAGGTATGAATCCAGCCTTGAAGGCTCCTTGGGGTGGAGTAGCATAGGCAGATGAGACTGGGCATACATGATTTGCAAACTGTAAGTACTATTATGCATATGTAGTCTAGTGTTATCAATATACATTTTTACAAAAGAGATCTGCCTCTAGAAAAAGAAAATTAAATCATCTGAAGAGAAATGATTACTTAAATTTCCTAAGACTCATATTGCTCTTTCACAGAATAGAACTGGTAGAACACTGCTTAGCACCTAATTGAGAAACCAGGAGTAGCCATGTTAAGGGAATAAAAAGAAAAAAAAACAGAAAAAATTATTGGTACATTTGAGAATGGTTATTCATAAACGTGTTCTTATAATATGGTATGAGTGACCTCAACCAAGATTTACCTTTAGTCAGAAATCTACCAGTAAGTTGCAGAATGCCAGTGTTTATGTGTCAATTAATAAGTTTTTTAACCTAACTTGTTCATGTAAAAGTAAGGTTAGCATTGCTATATTGTTATATTGTTGAAATGTGCACCAAAAATACATTTCTGTCAATTACTCATGCAACTTGGAACATAAAAATTATTTGTTCCATACTACAATTTCATTAACTGCAAATAAGCATAGTTAATAGTCAATTACTAATGTAATTTGGAACATAAAAATTATTTGTTTTCTATTAACAATTTTATAAACTGCAAATAAGCATAGCATATGTTTTCCTCTAGCATAGCTTTAACTTTTTAATTTGCTATCTTGGTACTATTCTTGTTGTATAATACCTTTTTAGCACACTTTTCTCCCTTAAAACTACCTTGAAATATTTGATTTTTACAGTGTGTTGTGAGCTCATACACCCAAACGGTGCTGATAAGATGATTTTAAAACCATAAGCAAGTCCAAATACAGTCCTAGAAATTATGGGGCAGTACTTATATGTACAGTGTTCAATAAATATATTTATAGTAATATTTTATGTTGAACATCAAAACAAGAACTCAAATATCAAATTTAACATAAACAACTCCTCAATTTTTGAGATGTTCAACCAAAAAGCATATACTGCTAGTTGGGAATTAGTAATGGGAATCTAAAGAAATAGACAATAAACACTATTTACTCCTGGAAATATCATTCAAGCAAATTTTGATATGGATGTCCCAAATAAAAACAGATGCCACCCTCCCAACCTACCTGTATTAGTTTATTTGCCTGGCGAATACAGGAGACAGTGGAAGGACATGAAAAGTACATAAGAAGTTATGAACTAACAACTTCATTTTTCATTATAAATTCTGTACATGTAGTGAATATATTCCAAACAAACTGATATGGATTTGAAAACTCCATACCTTTCAGATCAGTATAGAAGAAGACATTCACATCAATCACAGAATCAATAGTTGGAAAGTATAATTGATTTGGAATTTAAAGCAGTTCTAGCTTACTTTACAGTTAGAGATAGTCTAGGTTTTAGGCACATGAGAAAAGCACTATTCTGTGACTCTAAGCACCACTGGGTAAAGTAATAGAAAGCTGATAATTAGGTGGTCAGCAGAATTATGGGCTGTTGGCCATAAGCAGTTTAAGCAGATGTGATATGTATTGAAATGACGTCATTACCTGGGTGAATATAGTGACAGCAGGCATCCAAGAAAGTTCTCCTACTGGCTCACCTTGCCTCATCATGGTAAAATGAAATATTTGATATTTTAGGTCATGACTATTGGTGCTAAATGTTTTTATTAAATCTCTATGGTGAATCTAAATTCATCTTAAAATTCACTTGGGGAATTTTCTTTTTAAATACCCAAAAGTTTTTTCCACAATTATTCTGTGTCTTCTGTTAATTTAGACATAAAAGTAGGCAAATAGAATAATATAATAAATATCTCATGCCTACCATATGCCTGAAGAATAAATTATCATTACATTTGAAACCCATAGAACTTTCTTTCCTTTTACAGGTTCCTTTTTTCTTATCAGAGGATATCATGATCTTGTTTCTTATCATTCCTATGAATCTCTTTATAATGTTATTACACATATTTCTGTATTAGAGTTCTCCAGATAATAAAGATAGCCAATAAAATACATATGTGTTTGTGTGTACATGTGTGTGTATTTAAATGTGGTATGATTTATTAGTGTTAACCTTTAAAGTATGTGCTACTTTGCAAATTATTTAAGAATTTATTTAAGACATTTATTTCTACTCTGAAATCCATAATATGTCCTTAATTCTCAAAAACTTTTAAATTTTACTTCCCAGACTTAGTTTTTAATTTGTACAGAATTGACATGTAATTCAGTAAGTTATTTCATTTTATTTCATGGGGCTAGACAGTTGCTCTAGAACCACATATTAAATATTCACAATTCATTCTGTCCCCACTAGTTTTAATGTCATTTTGTCATGTCTGTATTTAAAGAATTACATTTCAGCACTTTCTGTTTTGTTCCATTTGCTAACTTATTTCTGAATTAATACTAGATTATCTTGATAAATTGTTAACGTAAGTATTTTTATCTAGAAAGGTGTTTCTGCACAGTGATGTTAGCTGGTCTGTTTTCCCTATATCTCAATGTTAATTATAGAACTAGCTTCTTATGTTCTATAAAAAAGCAAACAAATAAATAAACATAAAAGCCTATGCAGATTTTGAAGAATTGTGTAGATTAATTTGTGGATAATTCATATTTTTACTATGTCAACTCTTTTTTTATGATAAATATTTATTTAGGTCTTTTTTATTTAGGTCTCATATTTATTTAGGTCTTGCTAAATGGCTCTCAATGTAATGTTACCATTTTTTAGCATAAAATCATATATATTTGTTAGACTTTTTATGTTTGGAATTTTGTTGCTATTAAAAAGTACATATTTTGTAATAATCTGGTGTTTAGTAAATTAAGGCATTTTAATAGCCTGAGAAACAGTGTCTCCAGTATCAGTATAATTTTATAAAAGAGAAAAGCTCAGACTTTAAGGAAAGTGTTCAGGTTTATGGCTTTCATAATACTTCTTAATAATTAGTTTCACATCAAAACTAAATATAATCCCATACTTGAAAAAATTACATATATTGTAATTAAAGTTTTAAAACTGAATTTATTCCTCAAACTGAAAATATAAAATTTTTAGAAGAAAAGGCAGGAAAAAAATCACCATGTTGTGTAGTTTGACAGAGTCCTCAGCTGTACCACAGTACCCAGATATTTGGTCAAACATCATTCTAGATGATATTGTGATGGTATTTTTGGATGAAATTAACATTTAAATTGGTAGATTTTTTAAAAAAGCAGATTGCCCTTCAGAATGTGAGTCATCCTCATTCAATCAGTCTCAGGCCTGAATAGAACAAAAGACTGACCTCCCCCAGGCAAGGGGGAGTTCTGCCAGCAGATGGCATTTGGACTCTTTCTTGGGTCTCCAGCCTGACAGCACACCCTGTGATTCCGGACGTGCCAGTCACGATAACTGCATGGTCCAGCTCCTGAAAATAAATCTTTCTTTCTCTCCATACACATTCTACTGGTTCTGTTTCTCTGGATAACTCTAGTACTTGCCTGTACCAAAAGCATTATCTATAAAAGAAAAAGAGATAAATTATCCTGTACCAAAATTTAAAACTTTTGCTCTGTAATAGATACTCTCAGGAGAATAAAAAGACAAATTACATGGCATAAACAAATGGTGGCTAACCACATGAAAAGATGCACGGCATGGCTATTCACGAGGAAAATTTAAGTTAGTACTATAATGTATACCATGCATACCTGTTGGAATACTGCAGGGAAAAATATGACAATACCAAATGCTATCAAAAAATATAGAACAACCTGAATTCTTGTACATTGCTGGTGAACATTTAAAACATTGCAACCACTTTGGAAAACAATATGACAGTTTCCTGTAGAGCTAACTGTACACTTACTATATCACCCAGGAATTTGATTCCTAGGCATGTATCCCAAAGGCATAAGAAGTTAATTTACATAAAAACCTGTATGTAAAATGTTTATAGCAGCTTTATTAAAAATAATCAAAAGCTGGAAATAATTCAAGTATTCTTCAACCAGCGAATGGAAGATTAAATTGTGGTAAAGTCATGTAATGCAATAAAAAGGAATCAACTACTGATAGTTGTCAGAACAAAAATTTGATTCTGTGTGATTTCATTTATAAGAGAGAAATGACCAAAGCCACTGGGACAGAGGACAGATTAGTGGTTGTAGAGGTTGAAATTGGGACAAGGATTGACTACAAAGGGTCAGCACAAGGGGAATTTTACTATGAAGGAACTGTCCTGTATAATGTTGGTAGATACATAACTGTCAAAATTCATAAAATGGTAAATCAAAAAGACTAAACCTACTGTTTGCCAATGAAAAAACTGAAGTATAAAATGTATATGTGAAATATTTTTACTCGGCTTTTCTGTCCCAGCCTTTGTGTAAATGTTCAGTTAAAATTATTTTATTTCTGGTTCCTAAACAGGAGCCTTGCAATAGATGATATATTACATATATATTCCAAAGCAAAAAAGTTGGGATAAGAGAAATGAAAAATGTTGATACCCTCTTTTTTTCAAGTATAACATTATGCATTTTTTTTATCCATCATGCCATTGGGCTTTCATATCAGCCCTACAAGTTATCATACAGATATTTATCATTTACAGAGAGCAAGAAACTGAAGCTTGGAGAGACTAGCTAGGTAAATGTCTGATTCATCATTTCTACAATCTCCATTACACTATTATAAGGCACTTATTTATTATTAATCAGCATTCTTATGATTTGTGGATGAAGGATGTGGAAGCAGATGAGGTATTTTGATTGCTATTTCTTTGTTGTTCTCTTCCCTCCTAAGGTAACCAACTGTGTGTCATATAAGACAAATGGTCTTGAGAACATGTTGCCTAATAGAAATCCAGGACTTCAGGAAATTCTTTGCCTTCCCAGGAGTTTTCTGGACAGGTTGCAGTAGTATATCCAGAGCCACGAAATTATAGGTACTTTCTTTCTATATTTCTTACAATGTTTCAGAGCCTTCAAATGTATAATCCTCAAAAAGTTCATCAAATATGCTAAGTGAAATAAGCCAGGTGGTGAAAGACAAATACCATATGATCTCACATATAAGTGGAACCTAATCAACAAAACAAACAAGCAAGAAAAATACAACCAGAGACATTGAAATTAAGAACAAACTGACAGTAACCAGAGGAGTGGGGGCGGGGATAATGGGGGGAAAATAAAGGAAGGGCCATCAAGGAATGTGTATAAAGGATACATAGACAAAGCCAAAGCAGGTAAGTTCGAGGGTAGGAAGTGAGGATGGGTGGGATAGGGGGGGCATGGTGGGGTGAAAATGGAGACAACTTTATTGCACAATAATAAAAAAATGAATGAATGAATGAATAATATGAACATTAAAAAAAGTTCATCAAATTATGTTTCTATGAAGAGCTAGACTGCTTTTTTCTCCTCTTTTTTTAGTATGTGTTTTCAAGTGCTAAGGCACTTGAAAACTATTTCTTAGAGAAAAATATGAGTTATTAAGTTATTTAAGTAATCATTCACTTTGCAAGCTGTACTTCTTTTATTAATTTTTAGTGTGTTTGTTGAACACGCTGTCTTAAAACCTTTCTGTGAAACTTCATGAATTCAGGGTTTCTGAGATAATGTAACTTTGTCCAAGTGAGTGCACAAATCCGTTTTGTGTCATGTATGTAGGTAGAAATCTGGGATAGGGAATGAGGCCCTGTTAACAGCAAGAGCTTAGGGGCAGAGCTCAGAAGCACAGGGGAATCAAAGGCAGAACCTTTCAGACAGGCCTAAAACCCAATCTCACAAATATTAAAGGGTACTCTGGGAAGTCTGGAATGAGGGAACTCAGAAGGCCATGGAAGTTGGAAAAGAAGGCAAGAGAACAGTTACAAGGCACTGGCACCCAAGTAAATGATAGTTGGGGCAGCCTTTAGCAATTGCTTTCTTAATGCATCTCCCACAAAGGCAGAACTCTGCTTCTCAGCCAGATGATCCAAAATTCGACTATGGGAGCAGGCAGGGAGCATCAGTTGATAGCAGAGAAAAATGTAGTTAGGTAAAGGAAAATCTAGGCAGTTTAAGATGATTGTTCAGAAATTTACACTTGTGATTTTGAATTACGAACTTGGTGTAATTGTCTTTGTTTAGACTTGGAAGTTTTATTTTGCTTTGTCTTCTCTTTTTGGCAATATGAACTAGATAGGAGATTATCTATTTGACTCAGAATCAATTTTAACCACCTCACAAAATAAGCACCCATTAACCAGATTTGATTTACCTGAAGCCAGTATTAATTTTCATCTTTTTTTATGCTGGTTAAATGAATTACCTTGACCCCTAGAGCCAGCAGTTACAAGCAGGATAATCTATTGGGATATTAATATGTGTATTTTTTTAACTTCCTCTCCTCCTATTCAAGCATATAACCAAACCTGCATATTCTTTTCCTCAGAAAATATCATAGGAGAGAAATTAGATAACAGTCCTTCCTTTGTTCAGTAAATGACTAAAATATTGAAGAGACTGGGTAGAAAATGAAAGGGAGAAGAGTCCTAGGAATGAGGAAGAAACAGCTGTCAGTGGACCCTACCAGTCAGCACTGAAGAGCCCTCTGTGGTAATGCCCTGGGGGAAAGGCCAGACCTCAGAGGGGTGGAAAGGTGTTTCACGTGGGAAGGCTGGACGCCGGCCGGAGCCAGTGGCCTCTGCAAAGATGTCCATGATCTGTGAGTAGCTCAGAAGTAGAGACTCACCAGTAACAGAAAATGGGGAGAGCAGGAGCCATCATAATGCAGTAGAGACAGGAGACCTGCCCATGTTTCAGATGTGACATAATCTTCCCAATTTCTAGGCCCATCCTGTTGAAAGGAGGGGCCAAGTGCTGATTAAAATAGAATTTCCTTCTAGAGAGTAGAAGAGTAAATAAGAATGGGGTCTGAAGGCATTGGTTTAAAGAGAATTTTAAATGTGTCTTCAACCCTGGCCAGGTAGCTTAGTTGGTTAGAGGGTCATCCCAATATGACAAAGTTGTGGGTTTGATCCCCAGTCAGGGCACGTAGAAGAATCAACCAGTTAATGCGTAAATGTGTGGAGCACCAAACTGTTGTATCTCCCTCTTGCTCTGAAAGAAAGAAGAAAGAAAGAAGAAAGAAAGAAAGAAAGAAAGAAAGAAAGAAAGAAAGAAAGAAAGGTATCTTTGTTTCTCATGGTCCAGAGTTTTCAGATTAATATTCATGCACAATATGTGCTTAATAATAATACTTTAAATACAGGGCTAATGTGACACAGAACTTAAAGGATCCCATGTAAAGATACTGTTCTTGTTTAGACTGAATTGGTATATTCGAATAGAGGGAAATATAAAGATCTGTAATATATTGTAATGTACTGATAGAATTTTAGGAAGGATAACAAACAAAAGAGCATTTAAGCCAACCTCGTTATTTTATGTGTGAATTTTTTTTCAGATAAAAACATCCTGAAATCAAAAGTCACAAAATGACCTTTATGACCACACAGGTTGAGTGGTGGGGAGGGGCCGAGAGATCACATCTCCGGGAATACAGCCACAGTACCATTTACCTGCCCATGTTATGCTCAGAAAGCACCAAGCCAGTCTGGCCTTACATCAGAAAGTGATAAACTGAGAGGAGGAAACCTTTTCCTTCATTTAGGGAAAATTTTTCTGGCTACTACTGCATTCAGAAAATGTTCTTCCAGCAGCTTGTCTATGGAATAGTATTATTCTTCACAGTGAGCCCCTGAGGGTTTTATGATTTTGATTTGCCATCTTGCCCCACTTTCATCAATCCATGGGTGGGGCTGAGGTGAGAAATTCTAAGAAAAAGAAGGAATGAGTTTTTTTTACTATGAGACCTGTAGGAAGGACATTGGAGCACAATCTTGTCTTATGTAGCAGAGTAGACAGGACAATGCTGAAACAAAGAAATTCTTTCCCATTCTATCTGTGACTCTGTGCAGAGTAAGCCAGAGAGACTACGGCATGCACCTAGCATTTGAGACATTCAGCATCTTAGCAGCAGTGAAATGTGGTTGGGGGTCATGCGAATTGGAGATGGGCACACTGGGAAGGCTTCCAGCTCTCTTGGGGAAAACAGCAGTGCCTGAGACAGTGGTCAGGTCTTCCTTAAGTGAAAGCAGCATTTTCATCATCATTCCTGAAGAGAGCGAGAAGTAATAGGCACTCTGAGGAAGCAAAGAGGAGTTAACAAGCACACGAGTAACACCCTCTCAGGAATCTCAGAAATACCGAGGGTGAGAGGCAATGTGTGCAATTTGTATGAGGCTGAAATCCCAACAATTTCTCTGATGGAGGGCTAGAACCATGAAAACAATAAAAAACTGTTAATATGATCCAAATTTTTATCTACAGGCTATTGTGGCTTAGAGACTATTAAAATAAAATTATAGATCAGTCTTGAAAATCCCCCAAGCAGACAAAACTACTTAAGCTACATCAACAAAACTAAACCTAGTGCATTTCATGAACATATGTAGGGGGAACACAGACAAAAAACAGAATTATCTTCCAGAGGGTGAGCCCCTTGTAATACAGGTTTCCCCCACTGGGTGACTGTTCTAGGAACCCATTTGTATTGGTGTATCAGCTGGCATTGTTATGAGAGGCTGTGATCAGCTTCAGTGAACATTTTTGAAGACTCTTTCAGTGTGTTTGCCCATTTCATGATGGATGACTTACCAGCGCACCTGCCCACACTGCGCTGAGTGTTCAGCAGTTTTGACCAAAAACAGCATGGCCCCCGTGTTCCATCCTCCTTATTCACCCGACCTTGTCCCAAGAAACTTTTTTCTTTCCTTGGATGAAAAAAGTCCTCAAAGGGAAACATTTTGCTGATGTGGAAGAGGTGAAACAAAAAAAGCGGCAGAAGCACTAAGAAGCATCAAAATCAATGAGATAAAAAACTGTTTTGACCAGTGGGAAAAAAAGTCTCAATAGGTGTATTACATCAAATGAAGAATACTTTGCAGGTGACTGAGTAAATAATTTATTTTTATTTATCTATTTTTTTAAAGATGTTATTTATTTATTTTTAGAGAGAGCAGAAGGGAGGGAGAAAGAGAGGGAGAAACAGCAATGTATGGTTGCCTCTCACGTGGCCCCCACTGGGGACCTGGCCTGCAACCCAGGCATGTGCCCCGACTGGGAATCGAACATGGACCCCTTGGTTCCCAGTCCGCACTCAATCCACTGAGCTACACCAGCTGAGCAATAATTTATTTTTATAAATAAATTCCATTTGGGGGGAGGTCTCCTCTCGTAAATGATAATCTTAAAAGAAACTGAAGTCACCTTTCTAAAATGTTACAAGATTATCACTTTTAACCAATTCCCTATTGTTTAGAAGCCCTTATTGTAATAACCAACTACTGGAAAGGTTAAGCAGCTTTCCCACTCTGAAGTCATCCTGTTATGTCTTGCCTCTGAATCTTACCAGTTTTAGATTTGAAAGCTCCCAAATTCACACTGTTCTATGGCGCATAATAAATCTTTTTGCTAAATATTACTTTACTAATCTGGTTCTAATTTTTACTGTTTCTGGATTTTTATTAAGACAAGGGGTTAGATTGGAACAACCATTTAGTATTTTCCATGTTTATTTAACCTGCATTGCTTTCACCATTTGCTTTGCTCTCCTCTACCTCCCTCAAAATTTTTTTTCAAAATTTAGTCTGAACCCCAACTCTGACAACTATTTTGAAATGTGTGCTCCCCAATCTGATCCTCAATGGCATTTTTAATCTCTGCCACCCAGTTTAATTTATCCTATGCTACCTTGTCTTATTGGTCCTCTTTTCATGGGTATCTCATTTTCCCTTCAAGACTGTAACAGTCTAGTTTTCATTTGTGAATAACTACCCAATACTCAGGAAGGCACGGGGCTTTAGGAGCATCTACCTCTGTGTTTACTTGGAGAATTCATGAATGGAAAACCAAACTACATCTGCCAAAGGGCTGCTGGCACCAACTTCACACATCTGAATGTTCTCCGAGCTAAATGGCTATGTCTTCCAGTCCCTATCCTTAAAGTAAAAATTAGGGCTCACCTGGTCAAATTATCTCAATTTGAAAGTAGCCATATTGATAATTGGAGTAAAAATCCTTAAGGCTTGTTAGATAAAATAATTAAGAGTTGCTTGGGCCCTGGCCAGGTGGCTCAGTTGGTTAGAGCACCATCCCCTTATGTCAAGGTTGTGGGCATAAACAAGTGGAACAACAAACTGATGTTTTTTCTTCTGCTCTCTTTCTCCCTTCTCTCTCTCTCTAGAATCAATTTCTTTTGAAATGGAAGAAAATAAGAAAGAGTTCCCTGGCTATGTACCTTTGCTCTAGTACTTATTAACTGACTTTTGGAAGTTTATTAACCTCTCTGTCTGTTGCTTTTTCTGTAAAAGTGATATAATATAGTACTAGGCACTATAAAAGTATGTTACTCATTTTGTATTTAATAAATCATTTTTCTAAATGAGAGTATTTCTGCAAGCACGTGACTTTGAGAAGGATGTGTTTGGAGCAGTGAGAAAAGAAGGTTGCATACACCTAGCCATACTCCAGCAGGCTGGTCCTGGTGATGACAGATACTACCCAGACTGAGGAGCTTGGTGTAAAGAAACTCTTCCATAACCCATTAACTTAATGAAAATTATGTCACCACTAATTGTCTTCTTTAAATATTTTATAAATATCAGGATGTCTAGCTCTTGAAAATAGGTTTTGTTAAGTTTTAGGCACATGTAAAGAATTTTCTAAAACTTGTTGACTGATGATATGAATCATCAGGAATGAGGGATGGGGTAAGAGGGGATGAGTGAAATTCGAGTTTTGGGGTTTTCAGTTTCTATCTTAAAGGCATTTGTGAGGCAATATTAACACATTGCTATGTGATAGTAACTAACATATAAATTATATTGTAATTAATGATTTCAAGTTAATTTCCAGAAACAAGCAATTGATACTAAAATGGTAAATTCAGAAATAAATCAATATAATGTAAAAGTATTTTTACATTGTTTTTTGAAATCTCCTTTGGGAGCACCATTAGTTTTAATTATCCAAGCTTTACCAGGTAGAGATAATGTTGAGTCAAAATTATAGTATAATATAGGTAGTTTTAAAAATATGGTAAATATTTTTTGCCACTGTGTTTAATTTTATGCTATTTCTCCTGTGAGTGTATTCCCTTGGTTTAATTTGTTTTGAATTATTCCAGTCTGATTTGTTCTTGTTCAATTTTTCTATTGGACCTTAGTGATTAAAGTCTATTGGTTAGAAAAAGAAATTGCCATTCAGCACATTTAATATATTTATGAACCTGTGCACATACTGATATATCAAAGGCAACATTTTATGTTTGCTGTGGTATGTAAAACAGGTTTTGACAGAAATAAATGCATCTTTTATATTCAAAGTAGATTTTATGGAATGTTTTTGAGGTGAAATAGTAAAATTCAAAAGAATCATCTCAAAATAGGTGTTGTTCTTTTGACTCTAAACAAGGGTTCTTCCACCTTAACCGGCACCCTGCACCCGCCGTCACTCAGGAGTATCATCTGGATCTCAATGTTAGCAGGTAACACTTTTTTAGCAATTACTATGTACCAAGCAGTGTTCAGTATTTTAAAAGTATTATCTGATATAGTACTTACAGCTAACTTAATATAAGTACTTTTATTACAAGAATTAAGTAACTTGACCAAAGTTTCATAGTTACTGAAAGAAAAAAAGCTAGGCCTTCCACTTGGGCTATTTGACCAGACAGTTATCAGTCTTAGCTGTTAAGTCAGTCAGTATGCTATTCTTATTCTACTAAATATATTATAGAAAAAGTACAGTCATCACTAAATTCAAAACATTTAAAACCTTTATTTCTTGTGCTTTCTATCTTTTCCTTTCCCTCTCACTTTCTCTTGTTTATCTTGTGCGTGCGTGTGTGTGTGTGTGTGTGTGTGTGAATAACAGGTCCATTAAATTTATTAGTACACTCACTCAACAAAATGTTTGTAATATATTTTTAATTTAATGTATTTTTATTCAAATCATTATGGAACAGACTGAAAGCTGTCAGAAAGGAGAGGAAGGGGGAACTGAATGAAAGACGGTGAAGGATTTAGCCAAAGAATATATATGCATCTATATACAAGCCATAGACACAGATAACAATGTAGTGATGGCCAGAGGAAAGCAGGCAGAGGCTGGGCAGAGGTGAGCATAGACGGGTAAACCAGGGACAGTAATAGTGTCAACAATAAAAATAAAGTTAAAAAAAATAAATAAATGTGTTTTTAGTGAAGTCTTACCAAAATATTTTAAAAGAACTTTGACCTACACTATTTATTTAATTCAACAGATTTAAGAAAATAAAATTAGCCATCGCATCCGTAAATTTAAATTTTTAGCACAACCACCACCTTTAAATACCTTTGACATTTGGAAAAGAATTTCAGCAGAGTGATTATATTATCTTGAGTTGAATTACTTGTAACCAAATTGAAAATGAAGAAAATTTAATTAATGGACTGTGTAGACATCAATATAAATCTTTCAATAATTTTTAAATTTAAATTCTTGCTTAACTTAACAATTACATCCCTGTAAAAATCACTGGGTAAATTAAGAGGGGAAATGGATATTCAATCTCTAAACAAAAGAAAGCTATCTGAAAACTTTTAGAATATAGATACATATTGAAATACAAAATTATTTACAATTAGTAAATAAAAGCCAATTATTTTAAATAGGTAGCCTCAAGTCATTCATTATATTATATGTCCCTTGACTTTGGGTTCAAACCTAATGTTCAGCAGTGAATGGAAATTACAAGTGAGGATGGGGATGAAAGATGCAGAAGATGCAAAGGCTGAAAACCTGGTTTGTGATAACTGTCAAAAAATAGTCTAATAATTCCATACAATCCTCCAATTCTTTCCTCCTGTTGGCTTGAATGAAAAAAATAATTTAGTTATAGAATTATGATTTGATTCACAACAAGAAAGAATTCAGTTGAAATTTCATAAGATTCTAAAATACAATACTGTACAAACTATCAAATTAGAAGGACCCAATAATCCATACTGTCCTTGAGTTCTCATGGGAGGTACAGAGTCCCCCTTTCAGTCCAGTGTTTTTTGAAATTGTAGTCTATAGACTATTTACATCCTAATACCCTGAAGGACTTAATAAATAGTTCCCTGGGACTAGGAGGCTACTAAATCAAATACTTATGCCAGAGATCAGGAATCTCTGTTTTAGCAAGTGATTTTTAAAATTGAGGTATCACAGTAAAGATATCTCAAGTGTCTGTCTGCATGAATATTTACATATGAATATACCCATGTAACTATGATTCAGAATCAAGGTATAGCAAGTTTTCATCATTTTAGAAGGATATTTCATGCCCCCTTTTTTAGGTAGTAACAAACCCAGAGGAAAAATATTACTATGTTGCCTTTTCTCAAACTTCATAAAAATGGAATATATTTTTTGTATCTGATAGACTTCTTTCAACATTGTATATTTCAGAGTCATCCACGTTGCTGAGTGTATAAATAGCATATTCTATTTTAATTATTTTATAGCTTAATGATGAACATTTGGGTAGCTTTCCAGTGATTCTTATGAACTATACCATTTAAAAATATTTCACTCACTTCTTTAAAGAAGTATTCTGTGGTTGATGAGAACAGTCTGCAACCAAAATAAGAACACTGTTAGGAAAAAACAGTGAACACAATGCAAATAGGTGAAGCCTTGGAAAATCCTATTTTAATCATAGGAAGGATGTAGAGGTACGGAGAGATGATGGGGATAAAGTAGACTACAAGGCCGTGGCATCCCTTTCTCAAATATATGGCATCCTCTTTAGGTCCCTCTCACTGCTTCCCAGGCACCATTTCCTGTTAAAAGTCATCCTGGATAAGGCCGAGCACCTTGCTCTCTTCTCATGTGTTCTAGGAAAAAACACCAACCTTGAATAGGCACGGTTACATCCTTTGTTCTCTTTTCCCTGGTCAAGGCACCAAGACCTACATTGACAAGAAAACCTTCATTACAGAGGTTGTGGGTGCCTTATTCAACACAGTATTACACATTATCTTTGCCACACAGTAAATACAGGAAGTTCCAGTCATGGTCTATGAATCTAGGTGTTTCTCAGACTCTACCCTTTATTTGGCATGGTGCTGGACCCAGGCTAAGGAAAATCAGAGAGTAGGACATTCATGAGACACAATTAAAACCACACAAGTTTATTTGTTAAACAGTAGTCATTATTCTTAAGTAATATAATTGGGAATTTATGGAATAAGCTTTCCATTTGAGCTTGGACTCAGTTTCTCATTAGGTTCTCGAGTATCCCACAAGGAAATGACTGAACCGAGTCAGTGAAGAAGCCCAATTTATTGTAGGAGTCTAAAGATATTTGCAATTTTCTATGTGAAAATATCTATATATACTTACATGTGTGTAAATGTGCATGTGTAAGTTACACATACACACATCCAATAATTTTCAAAGAGGTTTTCTGGAATGTGCTGCTTGGAACCAGAACTAACCCACTATATTTTGATTGAGTGTCTCAGTGTTGGAGGTTATATAAACACTAAATCCTGGTAATTCTTTATCGTTAAAATTAAGTCAAAAACTGAATATCTAGCATATCCTTCAATCACTTAAAAAATATCCAATATTTGTAAGAAAACATGTTTGCAAGGGAGGGAGGTGGGGATGGATGGGTTCGGTGGGGGGAGTGGGGGGGGGAAGGCAGACAACTGTACTTGTACAACAATGATAAAATAAATAACATAACATAAAATAAAATAAAATAGATTCTAAAAATTAAAAATCTCTGGGAAAGTCAAGCAAATCTAATTCATTTTCCATTTGTCATAAGGATGCAATTCTTGCATTTTCACTTCTAAAACTAAAATAATAAAAGCATACAATTAAAAAAAGAAAACATGTTCACGCTTTGCATAAAAGAATTCATAAAACGTTTTCCCCTCATTTCTTTTTTAAAGGATTTTATTTCTTTATTTTTAGATAGAGAGGATGGGAGGGAGGAAGAGAGGGAGAGAAACATCAACATGTGGTTGCCTCTCACACGCCCTCTATTTGGGCCCTGGCCTGCAACCCAGGCATGTGCCCTGACTGGAAATCGAACCAGCGACCCTTTGGTTCGCAGGTCAGCACTCAATCCACCGAGCCATACCAGCCAGGAATCCCTCATTTCTTAATTATTCTACCACTATAGCAAAAAACACCATTTGTTGTGTATTTCTTTGGTTTTCTATCCACCAAAGGCCATTTACATAATGAGTTCTCAGAGTTGAAAATTTTCAGGAATTTAATAATTTAAAAATAGTTCAGGCTAAAGGATTAAAAACAGCTTTTGAGACTTTTACAAGGCAGGTCAAAACAGACTTCTTACTTTTGAGAAACCGAACTACTAAAGAAAGAAGAATAAATTGTTTCATTTAAGTGAATCAAGAAAAGATACTGGCTGTAAACCTTACTGTTAGATAATTACCTACATCTCTTCACAAGTTTCTGCTAATTCTAGAAACTTCTTGTACAATATTTTATGAATTTGAGAAAATTATATGTCAAAACTAAAAGAAAGTTTGTCATTTTATAGGGATACACTTTTCAAGGTTAATTTTCTAGAGCACCTTTCCCTTTCATTGTTGAAGAATACACCATTAATATTTTTAATCGTAAGGACTGTGAAAATCACCTCGTTCCAACAATTTAACATCTGTATATTCTTCTCAAATCCCTTAAGACTGTCGTCCCCAACCTTTTGGGGACTAGAGACCAGTTTCACTGAAGACAATTTTTCCAGGGACTGGGGTGAAGAGGATGGTTCCAAGAAGACTCAAGTGCATTACATTCAAGCTCACCTCCTGCTGTGTGGCCTGGCGGTGGGGGGCCTAACAGACCTGGCTGGTACCAGCTCTGGCCCGGAAGTTGGGGACCCCTGCTGTAAAAGACGCCTGGATGCTTGTCTTCCTCACTCACATACAGATCATATAATACTGGCACCATTCAACTCCCATTCTCAACATGCATCTCAATTGACCTGTGAACACCTAAGATAGCTCACATTACTTTCCCAGAAACTTCAATGACTTCTAATCTCACTCAGAAAAAAAAAATACCCAAAGTCTAAAAAAAATTTTTTTTTAAGATTTTAGATTGAATACTACTTCCCTAATTTCAACTTCTATTCTTCTTTTCCCTGTTTCTTTCTTTTTTTTTTTTTTACTGGCTATGTTGGCTTTCTTAAAGTTCCTTAAACACATAAAGCACACACCTAGCTCAAGGCCTTTGCACTCAATGAGCCTTTGCCCTGAAATGCTCTTTCCCGAGCTATGCCCATGGCTTGCTCCCTCACTTCTTTTTTTTATTGTTGTTGTTCAATAAAAGTTGTCCCCATCCCCCCCCATTACTCTCTTCTGCTCTACCCTCTTCCACCTCTACATCCAGTCCTCTCCCCACTCCCTGTTGTCTTTGTCCATGGGTCCTTTATACATGCTCTTTGATGATCCTTCCTCTTCTTTTCCCCATTATCCCCCTCCCCCAGCCTCACTGGTCACTGTCAGTTTGTTCTTTATTTCCATGTCTCTGCTTATATTTTACTCACTTGTTTTGTTGATTAGGTTCCATTTATAGGTGAGATCATATGGTATTTGTCTTCCACCACCTGGCTTATTTCACTTAGCATAATGCTCTCCAGTTCCATTCATGCTGTCGTGAAGGGGAGGAGCTCCTTTCTGCTGTGTAGTATTCCATAGTGTAAATGTACCATAGTTTTTTGATCCACTCATTTACTGATGGGCACTTCGGCTGTTTCCAACACTTGACTTTTGTAAATAATGCCGCTATGAACATTAGATTCTTTTGAATTGGTGTTTCAGGATTCTTAGGATATAATCCCACCAGTGGAACTGCCAGGTCAAAAGGAAGTTCCATTTTTAGTTTTCTAAGGAAATTCCATACTGTTTTCCACAGTGGCTGCACCAGTCCACATTCCCACCAACAGTGCACTAGAGTTCCCTTTTCTCCACAATCTCACTGGCACTTGTTTATTGATTTGTTTATGATGGCTGTTCTGACCTGGGAGAAGTGGTATTTCATTGTGATTTTAATTTGCATACTCTGGTTTCTCTTCAGATCATATAAATCTTTCACCTTTTACTTCTTTCAGTTATCTTTTTAAATGTCATATTCATCAGGTAGGACTCTTCTTAACCGTGCTATATAAAATAGCAACTTCTTTCCACCTTGGTGCTCCCTGGCTCCCAGATATATATTCACATTTTAAAATTTTATTGTCTATTTTTCCCAACTAGAAGTTGAACTCCATGCAATTTCATCTGCTATGTACTTTACTGTTTTTCTAAGAACAGAGAACAGCATGTAGTTGATGCTCAAAACATATTTTTAATGAATGAAGAAATGGAGATAGATAATAATATAGTAAGACTTCAATGGTGAAACAGCTGAGTTTGCACTTGGTTTTGTTCATCTTTTATTAGAAAAGGCATTATTGTAAGTACATCACAGCTGTCCCAACAGGTGGCAACACAAATATTTGAAGCTCACAGATAAAAGATTTGGGGGTTTTATGTGTGTGTGTGTGTGTGAATGAAGGCGAGCATATTTATGTTTTATTTCTGTAGAACTGGTGTCTCTGCAACATGCCCTAGAAGGTCACACACATCAATCATGCACCTCACTCAAAGCAACAGGTGTGACCTGGTACACCATCCTCCATTTGGAGCTCCCACTAAATCATCACACTAATAAAAAGAAAGGATTAAAAACTGGTTTGGAGATTCCGTTACTTTTGTTGTATATTTTAATCCATTTCCCCTTTTTCCTTGACTTCCCAATTATTTTACATTTTACGCACATCATCTTTTCTACTTCCCTAGAAAGTACCAATTTCCCAAGTTCTAGAATATCTACACTATTCTTTCTCCTTCTACCCACATGCCATTTGGTGAGGAAAAACACATTAGCTTGCTTCATGGTTCCGGAAACTATCCTACCTTCACTTTTTTTTTTTCCAATTATTTACCAATTTATTTGCCAATTATAAGTAAAAGTTTACTACTAAGTTATATTATCCATTCCCTCTATAATTTATTTTTTTCTAAGAAAGAGAAGGATGGAGAGAAAAATCTATCAATTTGTTCTACCCATTTATGCATTTATTGGTTGATTCTTGTATGTGCCCTGACTGGGGATTGAACACATAACCTTAAGGTATCTGGATGATGCTCTAACAAACTAAGCTACTTGGCCAGCGCTATAATATCTTCTTACTGAGACACAAACACATTGAACTCTGTGGCCATCAGACCACTGTACCTGTACTTCTATCAAGTTAAATGTGTACTAGTCATCTGTATTGTTCCCAAATATGTTTATGCCTACTTTATGTGTTACTAAAAATAACTAATTCAGTTATATATGATATAAAATGATAAAATAATAATAGAGAAAAATATTGTTGAATTGATGGACATGCAGTTAAATGCTTTCCAAAGACTTAGTAATTTAACTCTTTGAATGACTGCAATGGAAATAGGAGTGATACAGACAGCTGAAACCATTGGAAGCAGAGGTGGGAAGAAGCACAGTATTTCAAATGCTTCAGTAGTCAGACATTGCACAACTGCTTTTGAGATTTTTAAAAAAATACTAAACTTGAAAATATAAATGAACCATTTAAGTATGATTTATATAAAAAGACAATTGAAGTTTTAATCACAGAATACATTTGTCCTACAACAAAAATTAGGAACTTTAATGGAAATGTCTGTATCACTTGCCATGATTTTCTGATTTAAATAAAGGTTTTAATTAATAAACCAATTCATCTTGATTGCCTATTGTGTTAGTTTTCTATTAGTCGCTTTAAACAATACCAACCTATTATTTCAGTTTCTGTAAATCATAAGTCTAGCCATAGTGTGAATGGATTTTCTGTTCAGCATCTCATGGACCTGAAATCAAGGTGTCAAAACACTTGGGGCTACCATATGGGGCTCAATCTCTTCCAAGCTGACTGGTTGTTGGCAGAATTTATGTCCTTATGCAGTTCTAAGACAAAGATCCCCGTCTTCCCACTGAATATCAGCTGGGGACTATTCTCAGCTTCTAGAGGCGGCCTGCAGCTCCCTGCCATGTGGCCTCCAAAGGTAGTTCATAACAATGATGTCTGATTGCTCTCCTTGTCAGCCAGAGTGTTTCTCTGACTTTCTCTTCTGCGACAAGCTGAAGAAAATGTTCTCCTTTTAAAGGGCCCATGAGATTCAGTTAGCCCCACCTGGATAATCTCCCTTTCTTAAAGTAAACTCTGCCTATTGCATAATCTCATCACCAGAGTGAAATGAATTACAGTCACAGTCCCTGGAATTACATAAGGCATGTGAATCAAGAACTCAGAATCTTAGGAAGCACTTAGATTTCTGCCTGCCACAATGACATGAAAGGCTGATAAATGCTCATGAGGGACTCCAGTGTACCCCACACAGTGCACTTACATAAACAAAGCTCAGGTAGAATTAAATGGCTACCTGTAACCTTTTGGTTTCATCCCTTCTTCTCCTTCTGTCTCTTCCAAAGCAATCTAAATGTTTACAGAATAATAAGAGGCTCGTGATAATACTAGCAATGAGTGGTTGATGTATCTAGAGAAAAAGAAATTCTGATGTTATTAACAAAAAATATTTTAGAATACATTCTGAGTCAGACAACCTCTTACTTTCTTCTTTTTTTCTGCCCCCCCCCACCCCGCCAACCTCTTACCTTCTGGCATTCATATCATTTTTCTTTGAAATAAGACTTAGTTAAAAAAGAAAATGCATTTATTGGGAGTATTATCAGTTAGGTTTGATGAGAATAGATTAAAATAGTGATTCCTAAAATAATCATTTGTTCTCTCCAAGGAGAAAGTACTTCATAATAAAAATTAAATTGTCCTGGCTGGTGTGGCTCAGTGGATTGAGCACTGGCCTGTGAACCACAGGGTTGCTGGTTCAATTTCCAGTCAGGGCACATGCCTGGGGTGTGGGTCAGATCAATGCCCCTGTAGGGGGCGTGCAAGAGGCAACTACACACTGATGTTTCTCTCCCTCTCATTCTCCCTCCTTTCCCTTCTGTCTAAAAAATAAAAGAAAATCTTAAAAAAAAAAGTTAGCCTTAAAAAAAATTAAAATAGTAACAAATTAGGAGAATAAAAACAATATTCTGATGCAGTATCTGAGAGCTGGAGACGGGGCTGTGACCAATGAGCAATAAATGCAGTGTGATGTCAGTGACATTGTGCTGATGACTATACACGAAGGAATCTCAAAAAAGAAGGCATTTTGGTGGCTATGACATTGTGGTCTTTAAGTGCAGACATCATGGTACTTTCCAGATGTACTAATCTCTGCTTTGCATTTGGAAAGGCATTAAGTTGCTTCCCTTTCTTTAAAAGACTTAGTACTAGGTAAGAAGTATACCTTTTGACATAAAGCACTTTCTCCATGTTCCTTTTTGTCTTGAAATAAAAAAAGAAGCATGGCAGATATGAATGATAAAAGAATAACAAAATTTGTTTCTGTTTCATAAATATATGTTCCATAGACCTTTATGCCTAATGAAGCATATTCATCCATTTTTGAAGGTAAACAACTGGAGAAGATGGTTTAGAGGAAATGTAAGCATCTAATGAAAGTTTTTAAGGCCCTTTCCTACTCTATTATTCTACCATTCTACCATTATATGCACTATAAATAGAGAGTATATCATAAAATGTTTAGAACATTTTAGAAGTCAAGAAAATTGAATATGAGTGACTCAATACTTGTGAGTTATCATATTCTCATTATTTCTGCTAAGTCAAAAAAAAAAAAAACAAAACTTCAGTGAACCTTCAACCTACCATGTCTTATTCCCTGGGTAAATAGACATTCTCTCATACAAAACTTAAACATGTGATTATTTATTATGAATGAATGACCTTCCACAGCACACATGATTTTAAAATGCTTCAATAGAACAGCCTGAAATATTATTAGTCAAGCAACACTGCAAATAATAAGTTTTTTATCATTATTTCTTTAAATAGGTTTTCTAACCCTTGCTCACTTTCTTCTCCTTCTGCTATCCCTATGATCCAGATGTTGTACATTTTGTACAACAAAAGCTGTACAAAGTACCCTTAAACTATCCTTGTTCTTTTTAAGTCTTTTTTCTTTTTGTTGCTCTGATTGTGTTTATTATCAACCATGTCTTCCAGTCACTGATTTGATCCTCTGCTTGACCTAGCCTGCTTGAACTCCTTCTAGTGTATTCTTCATTTCAGATATTGCATTCTTCATTTCCAACTGGTTCTTATTCATGATTTCTATGTCCTTTTTCATGCAGATATAGTTCTCACTAAGTTTCTTGTAGTTCTAAGTTCCTTGAGCATCCTTATAACCGTTACTTTGACATCCATGTCTTACAAATTGCCTGCTTCAGTTTCATTTAGCTCTTTTTTCCTGGGGATTCCTCCTTTTATTTCATTTGTGGGTTGTTTTTTTTGTCTCCCCATTTTAGCTTAGTCTCTTTGTTTGTTTCTATGTATTAGATAGATCTACTTTGACTCCTTATCTTCATGGGGTGGCCTTATGTGTCAGGGGTTGTGGGACTCAGTGGTGCAATCTCCTTGATCTCCTGAGCTGGATGTTCCAGTAATACCTCTGATGAAGTTTATGTGGGCTCTCCTGTTGTATTTAGGTCTTGATTGTTGTTGGCCCATTCATTGCTGGGTTTTCCCCTCCAGCTGGCTGACTGAGAGGCTCAACCCCCACCACATCTTGTATGCTCTTGTACAGGTGCTGACAGAACAAAACAAAACAACACTGAAAGAAAGCCCACATAAGCAAAATGACCACCCAACAACAGCAGCAAAATCAATGACAAAAGACAAAGAATAATAAAGGTGGGAAGAGAATAAGAATATTATAAAAATAAAAGAATATGAAATGTCCAAAGGAAAGAAAAGTGATTACAAGGGATAGAGGGCAAAGAAACATTAAGAGTAAGGAATAGAAAGAGGGAATTGCCATAAAATATCAAAGAAAGGGAAAAAATAAAATTTAAAAACAATAAGAAAAGGAAGGTTGAAGATAAGATGGAGTAAGAAAAGAGGTGAGTAAAATGAGATTTGAAAGAAAAAATAGAAAAAAAGAAGAAAAGGGAAAAAAATGATAAAAACTATGAAAAAGAAAAAAATAATAAAAATAATGAAAAAGAATGAAGTGGAATTTGTCTCATCAGTGTTTAGTGCTTGCCTACCGGGTTCTCCCTCTGGATATGACTCTGATGTTGTGTGAAGCTGATGTAAACTAATGTCGGATGCTGTCTACATCTATCTCTAGGCAGCCTGTTCAAAGCTACAAGGGATCCACAGTTTGTGGCTGTCTCCTTGGAGCTTGGCTGCATCCAGGATGGGCCTCACTGCTCTACAAGGTTGGCTTTCATCAGCATGGGGCCCAAGCATGTGTCAACTAATGACTGAAATTACTGCAAGGACCACCTCCACCTGCCTCTGCCTGTGGTCCTGCCGTTAGTCTTAGTTTAGCTGCTGACCTGTATCTGAGAGGGTTCCTGGTGAAATTAGGAGGATGGGATCCCTGGATCTCCCCTGGGATGTACCTTGGGAGATATTATTCAGACTTCAGGGAAAATTATAGGTATTTTTTTCTCCATCCCTTAGCTACATGACTCACTGTCCCAGATTGTTGCTGAACTAAGCAAGGCAAAGCCCGTAGTTGGAAAGTGAGTGGGGCCTCCAGAGCCCAGACTTGGGGTCTGCCAAAAACCAAGCAGGGGTTCCTAGGCTTTCTCATGAAGAGGAATTGTCTAGTTCCCAGGAAAGTGTATGGAATGGCTGTGCCCTAAAGCTAGTCTCTAACACCCCTGAATCTGCCTATGATTTTTCTCCTGAGCATAAGATAAGATGCATGTTGGGGGATATTGAGAAATGAAAAATAAAAATAAATATTTTTAAAAGGGATGCAGGGTGGGGCAAACCAGATTACAAAGGGTAGGGTGAGTGGTTTCCCAGAAGGTGGGGTAATTATTTTTCCCCTGAGAGGCATTTGCTCTTCTCAAGAAAAATGGCTGTTGTGGCATGGAGGATGGCCTAGCACCAGAAAACCAGCAGCTGCTCCCCCAGGCCCCTCTCCCTGCCTCCCACTCCAGACTCTCCTCCTGCTACTTGAGACCATACTCCCCCCCCTTCCCCCAAGTCCAAGGTGAGTGGCTATGAATGCACAACCTCTGTGTCGTCCCCTTAGAACATTGGAAGGAAGTGAAAAAGAAAAATGTGGTTTTGCCTGTACTGGGCTCTGACTCTCTGGTGAGCAAAATACCCACTGCCTTTCACCACTGGATGCTGTGTGGGTACACGGTCCCAGCACTAGTGGTCTGTGCTTGGGAGCCTGGTTTGGGGTCCAGGCTTCCCTGCTCTCAGGGGGAACCTTCCACAGCCATGCCACAACCTCAGCCCACCACTGCAAAAATGGCGCAGCCCCTTTCACCTCCTTGACCTTTCTACCTGTCTCAGGGTGCTTTCTGCCCATCCTTGGTTAAGTGTCTCCTCTTCAGGTAGTCTTCAGTTTATTTTGAGTGGATAGTTCCCTCTTTACTTTTATTTTCAGTTTTGTTCTAGAAGGTGATGCAAGGCAAATCCTTCTACTATGCTACCTTTTTGCCCCCCTTATGGACTAAAATTACACAAAATCTTCACGGTCAGAAAATTACATAAAATCTTTATGGTCATACACTTTTGTGGAGTGTAAAATGTTACTACAAATTTGGATAACAAATTTTCAGTTTTGTAAAAAGTTAAACATACATTTAAGCTATGGCCCATCAAATCTACTCCTATGAATTTATTCAAAAGGAAGGAAATCATACATCTACAGAAAGATTGTATATGAATACACTCATAACATTTAGTCATAATAGACAATAAGTAGAAACAATCTCTGTGTTTGTCAACAGGTGAATTAGTAAACAACTGAAATATACAGTGAAATACTACTAAGAAATAGAAATGATTGAACTACTGAAATATACAAAATCATGGATCTCAAAAACAGTATGATGCCTTAAAGAAGCTACATGGAAGAGTGTATATATATGATTCTATTTATATGAAAAAAGTCAGGCAAAACATACAGAAGCAGAGCACAGACTCATGGATTCATCAGGACATGCAAAAATAGTCTGGGAATGAGAGAAAAATTTCTGCAGTGC
Organism: Micronycteris hirsuta; assembly: GCA_004026765.1. Classification (NCBI taxonomy): domain Eukaryota; kingdom Metazoa; phylum Chordata; class Mammalia; order Chiroptera; family Phyllostomidae; genus Micronycteris; species Micronycteris hirsuta. The sequence goes on along the minus strand of PVJI01020348.1, from coordinate 3,164 downwards.
TGAAACATTTTACATCTTCATAGGGAGGTGTGGATTACATCGATGTTTGCATGTGTCAAAACTAGACAAACTGTAAGCTGGAGATTGGTGCACTGTACTGTGTAAAAATAATACTTTTATAAAAACAGTTTGTGAAAACATTATATCAATTTGTTTTTGTCAATAAGTTTGAAAAATATAGGATTAAACAAAGTAAAATTTCTTTGATAGTATATTTCTTTCATAGTACTAATGTGTACTTTTAATCTCTAAGAGCTATAGTCAGGATACTTTTTTTGCCATAGAACATTTTATAGACTAAGCTTTCTTATAACACAACATAAAGGTAAGATATTATCATACACACATACAAAAATACAAAGAAAAAAAATGTGTGTATATGTGTGTTAGAGCATAATAATAGGAGAGAGACCAAATTAAGAAGACATTTATTTCCATGGCATAATGACACATATATCTTTGGTACCACCTGTTAATAAGATCAGGAAAAATTGGAAATTGTTACTGAGCCTACAGTGAGTAAAGGAGACAGCTGAATAAACTAGCAAAGGGAGATACCCAAGACAGAAGAAAAACATGGTTACTGAGACATTCAGAGAGGCAAGGCAGTTGTAAGGGAAGAGACAGGAGTTTTATTTTCAGCTCTGTTGCAGACTTAGACAAGGGCCCCTGGGCAATTCACACATATAATTTAGGATACACTGGTTGACTTAGTATATCTGACCTGAGAGTTTGTAATTGTCTGACTGGTGGCAGCTGTCACTATAGTATAGTAAGCAAAGTGATCTCTCTATGACCAGAGATACCAGAGCTCCAATGGAAAATCTGCTAGCGAAGAAAATGAAACATTATTACTAGATCAACTGTGAAGAGATAATTTTGTGAACACCTTTATATAGTGTAAGAGTGCTCAGGCATTTAAGAGCTTTTAGAGAACTGCAAAATACATTCACAGGGCTGGAGGCAAGGAGCGGGTGGAGTTGACTCAGGTTGCAGTCTCTTGCCAGGAGATAACTTAAGTGCATCAACATAACCACTATCACCAAAACCAGTGGGTGGGTGTGGAGGACTTTGAATCTTTCACATCAATCCTTGTGTCACATACAAATAATTTTCCTTTTCAAGAAAATGTTTACTGTTTATTATAAATAGATATAATGCATATACACAAACATAATACTGATTTGTTGTTTGTTCTCCTGTATGGAACACAGTTTATTTTTTCAATGATGTCTCCAACAATAATGTGTAGACTTGACCAACAGCTCATTAGTCTGGGTAGTCATGTTTCTCATCTCTTGCTTCAGGTGTCTCCAGAACAGTACCTCACACCTATTCAACACATACCAAATGTATTATAAATACAAAGAATGGTGTGAAGAAAGTGTAAATGGATGGACAGATGAATGAAAGACACTATTCAAAGTAACAAATCAACTAAATGGAATAATGTTATGAAATAAACATAAAGATGAATGTCAGGACTTCTGGTATTGGCCAAGATGGGATGGCCCATTTATTGCTAGTCTTTCCTCATACAAATAAAAAAAAAAAATCCTGAGCATAATACAATAAGCAAAAGTAGAAATACTCAGAAATGTAAATGAAGAAAGTAGAGTGAGTAGAGAATGTAAGACTTGAAGAACAATATGATGATAAGCATGATGAGTTCCTTGAGTTTTCTTTTTGCCCTTCGTATATCCTGGATAGGGCACTGGAGAACCTACATTCCAGAACTGCCAACTGGCTCACATAATAAGAAAGCCCGAAGAAAATCTTATACCCTCTAACCAAAGGACCAGAAAGGTGACCCAAAAGTATAGAACATCTTTTTTTTTAATTGAAAAAAAATCCTAATCCAACCAACCACAAAAGGAAACTACCCTCTACCTTGCAGAATTAGTGGGGCTATTGTGGAGTTGAGGTTCTGGTTTCATCCAACAACAGCAAGATAGTACAAGTCTGCCTTCCACTTCCCCTCACCTCATTGGTGTCAGTGAGACCAAATGCAAAATATAACTTCTAACCCTAAATAAGCAGCAAAGTGGTGGAATGAGAGGGTGCAGGGTGATACTAGCTGGATTTTCTGTTTCCCTCACCATGACACTAATACAGGGGCATAGTATAGTGAACTGAACTTTGACCCCCATCAGACTTTCATTTTACATTTCAGCAGAGTGACAAGCATCAGAGCCAAAAAAGAACCAAGAAAAGGTGGAAGAAGAGGAAGGGGAGGAGAAAGAGAAGAAGATAAAGAAAAAGATTAAATGAGATTCAAGGTCTCACAAAACAAAACCAAAAATTCTTAGAATCAGAATAAAAAATTTCTCATCACACCAAGAACCAAGAAATTATCAGCTTGCATGAGGAAAGTCAATCAAGAGATACCAACATTTATGTTAACATATCTGACAATGGTTTATAAAGCCATTTCAAAAGTGCTTGAAACATAAAAAATGGAAAATTATCAAATAATAGAAGATATAAATGATTATTTTAGAAATTAAAAGAATCAAAATAAAGAGCTTAGTGATGAGACTGATGCCAGGTAGAACTGAGGGAGGCCAATACAATGGTTCAGGCTCTTGTCACAGCCCAGGAAAGGATTTACCTGCATGATAGAAAGAATTAGCAAAGCACAATAAATTTATTAAAGTAATGACATGCATTTGAGAAGTGAGAGCAGGTGACTTCTGAGAATGAGGCATTCCAATGGGGTCTGAGAGGAAGATTTTTTATTAAACATGGGCGAGGGAAGTGGATAGGGTGGTCCTCAGCTTATGAAGCTGGTAGGGTGACCACTGGATGCAACTTATTCCTGTCCCTCTTATCCAGATAGCAATTCCTTTTCTCCTTCTCCTTCTTCTCCTTCTTCTTCTCCTTATCCTTCTCCTCTTTCTCCTCCTCCTCATCCTTCTTCTTCTTCTTCTTTCCTCTTCTCCTTCTTCTTCTTCTTCCTCTTCTTCTTCGTCTCTTCCTTCTGTATTTTTATCATTATTATTTATTATTATTGATATTTTAACTCAAATTGTATACCTTTTATTTTTTTAATTACTTTATTGTTGTTCAATTAAAGTTGTCTGCATCCTCTCCCCTCCCCTTCCCCACCCCCTCTAATCCCTTCTCCCTCCTTTGCCCCCTCCCTCCTCCTTGGTTCTGTCCAT
>PVJI01020347.1:0-29200 GCA_004026765.1 Micronycteris hirsuta | reverse complement strand
TATAACCGCAGATGACAAGTCCCAGAGAAAAGGGTTGTTTCTATTGCAGCTCCCTGAGCACCCACTTCTACTATCAATGGCTCCCTGAGCACCCACTTCTACAATGGCTTGATACTGGGAATGGTAGTGAGTCTTCAGAAGAGACTAAATGTACTTACAAGTGTAGCCTTATGGGCTCCAAAAGTGCCCCATCCAAATGTTACATAAAACACTCTGCAGTACTACACTATTCCCATGAGAATACGTCTTCCATTAGAGTGGCATTTGTTTTAAATCCTCTTGCAGTCTGCAATGCTTTGAAATATATCAGAAACTAAATATGATTTCTAGACTTCTAGATTACTTATAAAAATGCAGGCATACTTATTAAGTAGATGTTTCCTAAATAAAAAAATGTTTTATCAATTTTATATATATATATTATATGTAATAAATAATTCTCAATAGAATTATGGAGTTAATAAAAAAGATTATTTTCAGGAAAAAACATCTTGATGAGTTGACTATTTTTCTTTTGTATGTACACTACATATTCCTATTTTCTCTAAGCCTCTTTAAGTGAAAGATTAATTTAATAAATCTCCAAGTAATACATAAACTGTTTTCCCAGAGCTGGGATGTTGTGGGAATTTCGTTCCAGCAAAATCCTTGGGGACTGTAACTGGACGCGTGAAGAAATCTCACACCGAGACACACTGGGAGAAGGAGCCCGGTGCCACGGAACCAATTCCTATATCTCAGGAAAAGGGCCACGAGTGTACCTTAGCCAGGTTTTTATTAGGAAGCTCAGGACACAACAAAATGGGAATGGCTATTCATTAACTATGCGAGGGGTTCCGGGCAGCCATTAGCATAATCCCTTAGCTCCGGGGGAAGGGTCCCAGCAAGTTAGCAAGTCTTAGAAAGTAAGTTAATCCAATTTCTCTTCAAGGAATTCTTTTTTCCACGAGCATGATTTTTACACCAGCCCGCACGGGAGTGTTCATTCTCACGGAGCCAGGCTCGAGACGTGGAAATTCCCGAGGGGGTTACGTTTTTATCATGCGGATGAAAAGAATTCCTGTCACACTGGGACCCTATAATTAAAAATAAAATGTTTGTGCCAATTCATAAAAATACAAGCTTCAAAGGCACATTTCAGTTGTATCTGTTATCTATCTACTTACTATTCATTTGTGCATTTACATATTTAAGATAAAGTGCATCAATCCAACCAAACTTCTTAGGATCTTATGGAACAGAACACTGGGACGCATTGGTTCCCAGGTCAAGACTCATCAAGTCTTCCTCCAGCAGAAGTGAAAAAGCCTTCTCGGTGCTGTTTGCGAGAACTTACAAAATGAGGCAATATGTGAAAAATCAAAAATAGAATTTCAAACATTTCTGCTTTTGAAGACTGCACCTTATAATATTTCAAAAGAACACAACCACCCAAATAAAATTAGTTAAAAAAAAATTTGCCAAATAAGACAAAATAGAATGTTCATTTCAAAACTTAATGGGAAGGGGGGGAAGGGAAGGGTCATCCAGGAACATGTATAAAGAACACAGGGGCAAAGCCGAAGGAGGGTAGGATCAAGGGTGGGTGGTGAGGATGGGTGGGGTGGGGGGGAAGATCGGGGCAAATGGAGACAACTGTATTTGAACAGCAATCAAAAAATAAAACTTTAAAAAAGTTTAAGGTTGTAATTTTATTCACAAAATGATTATATGAATAAGAAATCAATTATTGGGGAAAATCAATGAGGAAGAGGCAGATAGACAGGGAGAGGAAAAGTGACATGATCAAGGAAGCACTGAGGGAGCCTCTCATGAACTTGGAGTCTCCTCTGGGTGTCCTTTTAGCCTCCACATGAGTTTTCCATGTAAGAAACTGAGTATTGGTATCGTTGGTATAATCTAATCAGTTGTTAGTCAGCCCCCTCCAGGGCTATCCAGCCCAAGGCCTGCAGGCCTCACACAGCCCAGGATGGCTGTGAATGCAGCCCATCACAAAATTGTAAATTTACTTAAAACATTATGAGATTTCTTTTGTGATTATATGTTGCAATGTATTTAATGTGTAGCTCCAGACAATTCTTCTTCCATTGTGGTGCAGAGACCTAAAAGTTTGGATACCCCCGCTAGACAAAACCAATTCTCAAAATACAATTCAAGTGCACCTGGAGCACATTAAAGCTTGTCTGTGTAATAGTACTGTAGTATTTTAAATAATTTGTTTTCTTATTTATAGTATAACATATGGTTTGCATTCTCTTAGTTTTTTTATGATCAAGAAAAAATTGAAAGAAAGAGAATATGGGAGAGTATTTCCAGAGATTCACAATTGTCAGTATGCTATTTTGACAGTTCAAACAGTTCCCAAAGGATCTACGTTTACCTGTTAAAAATTGCTAGTTTATTTTTATATATTTATATTTGTCACTAGACTGACTATACTATTTGTAATTCTCTAAACAAATAGCCAAGCCTTGATATATCTACTTCTTTCTGTACTATACTGTCAGATATCAATTAAAGGACTCGTCCCTCTATGTGTAATACAGGTAATTCAATTTCTCTTTTAAATGCTCTTCCAAAATTTTATTTTACATGAGTATTTAAACTAAAATCTGGTACAATTACTGCCTGAGATTCAAAGCTGACAGAACTCCTTTGCTGCTGCGGTAATGAAAACACAGAGTTAATAGTGATGCCCACCCGCATCAGTGGCACTAATGATGCACTGAATGTGTATAATCTAAACCCATATGGTCAGAACACACAAGGAAATTAAATAAACAAACCATAATTCTTCTTGTCTTCTGAATGTGAATTTGGAGAGGCAAACATCTGGATTAGAGAGGCACTTAGCGGCACACAAGGCTTTTCTGAGTAAATTCCATTCAGGAGCGAGAAACAAGACAATGCTGCTCGAGAGGCAGCATCTGACACATGAGCCTAACTTAGCACTGAGACAGGATACAGATGACGCTGTGCCTATGGATTAGCACAAAAAGGTAATATAATTAAGGTTTCAACGAGTTAAGCTTTCAAAGGTAAAATTCCAGGGTGTATGGAAGAACCTTCCAGAAAGATATATAACATTTCAACTACAGCAGCCTCAATACAAACAGCTCACAGACAAAATCTATAGTAATTAGAAACAGTTTCAAAGTAAAAGATGAGACAGAATGTTTTGGCAAAGGTAATGAACTATGGGTTTTGCACAGACCTGTAAACTAAAAAAAAAAAAAAAAAAAAAGAAGTAGGGAAAAACTTATGATGCATATGTTGCAAATTATTCTATTTTACCAAGCAAAGCCATAACACACGCACACGTATGCACTTGCATACATACACACATGCATATGCATGTGCACTTAAACGCGTATACGCATCCAAAACAAACAAAAAGGTGGCAGCAGAATGTATCACTAAGTCACTCACCATCCACTATCACTATTATTTTATTTTAAAAAGAATAGCTATTTTTACAAAAGATAATTAGGAAGGATCCAATTGAAAAACACAAACTTTCCCAAGAGAAAATGGCTAGGACTGTGGTTGGTTTTACCTTCCTCTTTCCCTCTAGTTCCCACCTCATGGACGTTGGCAATCTCTTGGCATGTTCCTTGTTGTCACAGCTGGGGTGGGGATGCTTCTGCATCAGCAGGGTCAGAGATGCTGCTGAACGTCTTACAGTGCCCAGGACAACTGCCCACACCGAGGTATTATCTGACCCAAAGCGTAACTAGTACCATGGTTGAGAAGTCCTTGCTTCCGCAAGGGCCAGCAGACACTGGCCCCTGCTGATCCCAACTGGCTGGTGAGACTGTGGTGTTCGTGGTATCAGGCACACTTCTCTGTCTTTTAACTTGTATTTTGCTTTCAATCATTCTTATGGATAATACTTCAGCAATAGCACTGCAGTGGTGAAGTTCTACTCTACCAATTAGAACCAGGCCGAAAAACTGGTCACTAAACTGTGGTTTTATCACTGACATAGATCCCACTTGCTTATTAATTTGTATCTTAACTTCAACACGTTGGACGATCAGGAAGTAGTGGTCTTTACTGTTTGGAAATAAAGGGATACTTCACCATTTTGAGAAGAGACTCACTAGCCTCCATCAAATGACAGAAGACAGAAATCTCTTATACCAGAATTTAAAATACATGCTTTATTAAATAGTCAGTAAAAGTGTATATACTTTTTATTAGTGTAACCTTTAAGAAACTTCAGAAAATTGAATGAATGTATAATCAAGTTTTTCTCTTGTTGGTACAACTATCCTACCAGTAGATTTTTTTTTTCCTTAGCTTTATTTGGACATTATAGGTGTATAAAATTACGCATAAACTGTAAACAGTACTATGACTTCCTTTTTGTCCCAGTACTTTCATATACAGTCCTTGTAAATTTATAAAATACTATTTTTACACCAGAGATTTTGAAAGTGATATTTTAATGGCTATCCTTGAATATTACATATATATGTGACTATTTCCACAAATTATATTACAGAAATGAGTTCATACCATATATATACTTTTCTGTTATTTCTTATTCTTTCAACATCTTAATATAAAGTATTTCAATGCCTGTCAAAATATAGCTTCATCACAGTTTTTCATCCCTCTTAATCCATTATATATATCCAGTATCATCTATTTACAACTTTCAATGGTTATCAGATATTTTTTATTTCTATATGTATGTATATATACAAATACATGCGTAGGCACATATGTTTGTCTGAATGGTGTGTGTACATATTTGTGTATTGTGTAGGATGTAATAGACACCCTTCTGCATTTAAAAATATATATATCTGGAGGAAAATCTTAGATGCAAAGAAAAAAATTTTTATTAAGGCTTTCAATGCATAATTTCTAAAATCCCTTCAGAATTTTACTCTTATTAGTATCTTCACAGTGTTGTGTCTATCTTCCACATTTTTTTCCAACAATGGATATCATTTTTTACTTTTGCAAATATGTTAAGGAGATAGCATTTCATTGCTGCTTGCCTTTACATTTCTTTCATGGTTATTACAAATGTGCGTGTATTCTGAGTAAGTATCTTGGTCAGGTCTTATACTCATTTTTCTAGTGGTGGGGGGAACCTGGAGGAGATAAGAGTCATTTTTTCTGACTAATTAATGATAAACTGTTTATATACAAACATTTTCTTATAAAAATTTATCTCCAATTGAGGTTTGTCTTTTAATAGCTTTTTCAGATTTGATTTTGTTTTGTTTTAGATTCTTTTGTGTTCTCAAGAGTAAAGTTTATCTGTTTCCTTCTTTCTTTTTCTTTCTTTGTTATCATAGTTAGAAAGTCCTTTATTACCCCAAGATCACAAAAATAAATGTTTATCATTATTCTTTTTTATCTAGCCCAGGTTGTGTCAGTTATACTCTTCAGTTCATTGCACACTATTATTTTGGTAAATATAGCTCTTTTCTGACCCTAAGATAACTCCTCCCTCCCATTTTTCCTTCCTTTTATTCCCACTCCTTATGCTTGCTTTTCTAATTTTCACCTGCAAATTAAAGCACAAACTGTATGTTTAATCTTACTCTGGTTCATCTTGACCTAGAGGGCTCATACTTAATTCACTGCATAACATATGAGCCTCTTGTTATTAGATATTAGTACTTTTTATAAACACTATTATATTAATAAAATTGAATAGGTGTTAGATATGTTTTCATCACTGTGACACATGATTTTTATATATTCTTTCTAATTACAATAACTCAATATAGGTATTATCTGAATTGAAGCATAAAGAACCAGAATCTCAGAGAAATAATAAATAAATGGGACTATGTGTACCATTGTGTATAATAATTAATAAAGGAGCCAAGATTCACCCCAGAGATGGTGAATCTAAAGTCAAGACTCTTTTGTCCACCTCTCGGCACTTCTTGCAAATATAAAAGCAAACAGAACTAGGGAATCCTGCATATTCTCACAAACTGTATTTGGGAAATGTAATTCCTTTTCTCCATCATACCATTTATACAATTTTAGGAAATGTTGGTACCACTAGTTCTTAACTTCACCCTTCACAAAACTACACTAATCTGCTACTCACGGCCGACAACTGCAAGCAAACGGGTGTGGGCAGCAGCTGTGCAACAGCCTAGATTCTGCTTCAGTGCAGCTCAATTTCAACATGTAGATTCCTGCCATTCTGAATGAGATTTTCAGTCCAAAAGTTTATATCAGTCTCCATAAATCTAGCACACATTGCCAGGAGTACAGAGACAGGTTTTATTTAAATAGTTTCATCTAAAGCTTGAACTTCAGAAAGGGTGGCTGTGTTGTGCAGCGGGAAGAGGAGGAGTATGAGCAGGTCCTTGAGACAGGCACATGGGGTCAGTCTCAGGTCTGTCTCTTCTTAGCATGTGCTACGGGCACTTAATAACTTCTCTGTATCACTTTTTTCTATAATTTTGAAGTGGGTAGAGTGATATCTACCTCAAAGTGTGGTTTTAGAGGATATTTAATAAAAATTAAAGTGTCTGATACACAATACGCATTAAGTAAATATTTGTTATGATTTTGCTGCCATTATCATCATCATCATCAGAGTAAACTTTACAGATAAAACACAATTTATTTCAAAATAAATTTGGAATATATTTTTAAACCAGGAGGATAATTTCCTGTCATGTCAACTTCCCTATGGAAGGCCATGCTAATTCCAACTTTCCTAAGAGTATGCTTCAGGACATATTCTATGATGCTGGTGTCCAAGAGTCACATTTCTCTACTTTCACATATATAATTTCTTCTTAATTTAACAGGCTGCAGAAGAAGACACGCTTATCTAAAAGGACATGTCTATTAAAGTAGAATAGACATACACTTTTAACATTACAGGGCATTAGAAGAATTCTTCTAAATGGCATTTTAAAATTCACTTTTAATAATATGGAAATCTTTAAAGCTCCATCAAGAAGCCCAGGAAAAGGTAAATATGTGTTACTGCTAATTTTAGAGGATTTTTCAGTCTTTTAAAAGTCTAATCTTTAGACCAATTAAAACTATAAAGCACTTCATTACTATTCAGGTTCTTTACTCTCCTCTGTAACTAGGTTTTTGCTTATAGAAGGATTTGGACCTCTTATCTCTAGTGAAGCCTAAACAAGAAGAGAGAAGACTAATGTAGCTCTGTCACTTTTAATTTGAAAGATGAGCTGATGAGAGCTAGAAATCAAAGAGATCAAAACCTTCCAAATGGTTGCTTTAGAAATATATAATTTATACTTTACAAACTGAGACTGATGAGGAATACTTTCAGCATCTTGTTGTATCTTCACAACCTGAACAGAGAACTGCTGTATATTCTCAATTCATAGACTTATATAAACTACACAAATTTTTTTGCTGGGAAATGTGCTTGTCTTCATTAATGTGGAAAGTAAATATTTTTCTGGCCAGGAGGTGATGTTTTCACATTTCTCTTCTGCTAAATACACATTCCCTGTAGACATTCCAACTGTTACATCTTAGATTGCAAGCTCCAAGTGAACCAGGACCATGAATTATACCTTAAGTGCTTCCTGAACATTTCTTGGATTCGGATAACCCTTAACCTTCCCTGGTAAGAGTCTGGCATTGATTTTCTAAGTTACTCTATTTTATATGACCATCTTAACATCCAAGGCACCTAGTAAATATCTCCTTGTAGCCTGATATTGTTTCTCCTATAACCTTCCACCCAAGGAAACAACATAGAGTTTCTTTTATTTTTAGCTGCAGCTTAAAGCTAGACGAGAGTAAGGCGCCTGACTCGAGGACAACCCACACAACAAATTCCTTAGAAACTCATGACAGCCTTTGTGAAGGGCTTTGGCCATAGGAGGACATTAGTTAGGTTCATCAGTCAAACTGGCTCTCTCCACAAAATGTTCTAGAAAATCTGAAGAGGATTGATCAGGAGACTAAATATTGCCAACCTGCATAATTGGCAGAGATGTCATAAATGTGCATCCATTCAACAAATGCCGCTGATAACAATGATAGTGGTATTGGTGGTGATGATGGTCACTTAAGTTTGACCACTTAAATATGTCCTGCATGTTGTGACTGTTAGCTCACAAATTTCACAATAATCCTTTGATGTGAGCAGGTCCATTTTTAAAATAAGCAAACAGAGACACAGGGAAGTTAACTTGTACAGTGTCAGCAGTTATAAGTGGCACAGTCAAGATTCAAACTTAGGAGTCTGGCTCCAGAAACTGTGTTTTTCTTTCTTTGAATTATCTTAGAAATCTGGTGACGTGTCCAAGGATGACATTTTCTTTTCTTTTTTTATTTAATTTTATCCTCAGCCCAGGACATTTTTTCATTGCCTTTCAGTGAGGAAGAAAGAGAGACAGACAGACAGCCGTTGATTAGTTGTAGTTTCACACACACCCCAACCAGGGATCAAATTCACAATCTGGCCATTTGCCCTGACTGGGAATTGAACCTGTGATGTTTCCATCCATGGGACAACAATCCAACCGACTGAGCGACACCAGCCAAGGCAGAGGGATGACATTTTTAAAAAGCCCAGTTTCTTACAAGTTCTTGAGCTTTATAGAGCTGATGACTTCACACTGAGGGAAATGTTTATGTTCTGTGTGTCCACTCATATTCACAAGGAATTTCTACCAAGGCTTAGGTCTGTATGGTGCTACGGCCTATACAGCTCATTATAAGACATACATAATCACACTTCTCAAGAATAAATGTAGGTTAAGAATCACTCGCTGATGAAAATATGCACATAAACAGGCCTGCATTTAGACCATGGTACTTTCAGTGTGCAGGTAAAGTTTAGAACATCAGAGGAGGTTTTAAAATAGTGTTTTGTTTTGAGCTTTTTTTAAACCACCTTATTTGATATACTTTGTCTTTAATAGGGTAAGAAATAAGCACATATTTCATATTTTACCAGAGACTAATCATTCAAAATTATTTAATTCCATATTTTACATTTTAACATTAAAATAAATAAGACTTTTTCACTGGCAGAATTCAGAGAATTGGCAAAAGGGCAGCCCATGACACCCAAACGTCTAGCACAAAGAACTCAAAACTCAAAAAGGCAAAGGACCGCCTAAAAACCATCGCGTCAGAAGTTTTTTCCAGATGACTATCATGTGGGCAATTATTTACTACGACACTATTTTTAAAAACACAAATTATCCTATTTATTTTGTAGACAAATTACATACTGGTTAGAGACAAATGCTTTGTCTGAAACGAGTCCCCTCTGACCACATTTTCTGCACATATTCTTTTTCCTAAAGCATATTTATGGTCAGCATCATCTATTCATTTATTCACTCAATAAATATTTATAGCATATTTACTATGTGCCCAGCACTGTTTTAACTATGGAAAGTACATAATGGAGAAAAAAAGATTAAAATGATTGCCTTCATTCCATTTACTGTCTAGTGGGTGGACTATACTTGGGGTTGCGGTTTTAAGCAGGGTGGTTAGCAATAGCCTTCCAAAAGCTTGATATTTCTTGAACAAGTGTGTCAGAAAAGAGATTTGGGAAGAATGAGGTCTGAAACTAGACCTGAAGCTATCGATGTCTTTGAAGAAAAACAATGGTCACCATGTAATACATAAAACTTTACTACAAATTTAGAAGGTTGTAAATTTGTAATATAAACCTGTGCATATAAGATGACCTCCAGTCTAGCTCGTCAATTTCAAATCTGCCTACTGGACATCTCCATTTAGTTGTCTAATAGACTTTTTAAACTACACCTATCCAAAATTAATTTCTGATCTTCCATTCTCAACCTGCTTAATTCAGTCTCCCTCTTATCAATACAGGGCCCAGCAGAAGTGCGGTTTGCTTGAGTGTGGTTGGTAGGGTAATGATACGGGTGTAATAATTTATAGTTTTAATTTGAACATTTCACCTAAAATGTCATATGGTGTGTTTGAGTGTGATATTGTTATGTTACAGAATTACATGGTTATGATTTTGTAATAAAAAAGGGGCATTATTTGTGCCTGATCCTGTATACATGGGAATTCATCCACATTCCCAGTTCTCAAGCCAAAAATCTTGAGTCGTCCTTGATCTCTTTCTCTCTTTTACACAATATCTATTTCTTCTGCACGCTCAGCTGACTCACTCATTATCACATATGCTTGGTCAATGTATTTGCACCTCTCTAGCTCCCATTAGCTTGACTACACTTTAGACAGGCTTCTTCCTGCCTTTAGGCCCCTGACCTCCCTTTCCTAAAAGCATGTACTTTACATAATTTATCATTGTAAATATTTTCTATGCCCACTGAAATATAAGTATGTTTAAATGCTTCTTGCCAATTTTACAATCCAGGGAGTTGTAAAGTCCTTATCTTTCCCAAGGACCAGGGAGCTATCCCTTTGAGATGCAGTCATCAAAGATGGAGACCCTATCTCCCAGTCTCTGTGGGACAGAGCGGGAGTCTAATTTGAGAGGGCACCTTGCTCCAAGTTGTAAAACTACCTCTTGTCATAAGGACAGAGAAAATTCACTTTTCCTTTGGGTAAAGTGAATAAGCAAACACAGATGGCCTATTATCCCTCTCGCCTTATCTCTGAAAAATCTTCATCCTTTTTTTCCAGCAAAATTAAACTCAGACTGAGTTGTGGTGTCTTTCCCCTATTAGTAATTAGTTAATTATTATTATTAATTATTAATGCCCTTGAAAAAAGTCTCCCTTTTATATTTAATTTTGTCCAGGAAACTTTTTTCTTTGAAAGTAGTTATAGTGGAGATGGTGAAACAATAGTCAAGTTCAGAAAACATTAAGGATAGTAAAACAGGACATGTCTAATTAGCTGTGAGAGGGGTTCAGACTTGTGCTACTAATGTATAGAAATTCAGAAGAAATGTTTATGGGGTAAGGCGCTGCATCCAGGCTTTGAAACGGTGAGTGTCACAGGCACCTGTGGGCCATCTGAGGAGGAGAAACTTACAGGCGTAGAGAGCTCACAGCCAGAGCTCAGGCCACAGGGCCTTCCTGTGTGACACTTGAAGCCTTGGGACTGTGAGAATGTACAGAAAGAGCGGGAAGAAGTAGAGAACAGTAGGGCTTGCATCATAACTCTAGTGAATCCTAATGCTTAAGAAGTGGATAGAGAAAGAGGAAACCATGCCGTACTGAGAATAAACATTCAGAAAGATAGGAGAGCAGAGCTATTGTCAAACACACAACCGCAATTATAGACACCAATGCTTAGAGGATGCGCTGACTAGTATATTGGCACTGGGTAATATATTTTTGTCTAGGTTTACCCCAGCTGTGTTTTCCACAGTAACCTAAACCAAATTATATCATAAAGAAGGTAATGAGGTCATGTTTGTATATATGCTGCAGGGTAATTTCACAAAATTTGATTTATTGAGAGTGTAATCTGATAATAATTAGGGCCTATTAAAATGTATCCGGGTTTTAAAATAAAGCACCCTCCATGGCATGTTTTCTGTTGTCAAGACAGAGAATGTTTAGCTAACTGCATATTGAAAAGCAGCAATGAGAATGTTTCCCCATCAGCAATATGAAGTTCGTAGGCTCATGATTTTTGCATTTTTTTTTATCATGAAGAATCATCTCCAGTATTTAAAGATTTGATATTCTCCAATTCATTTGCTGCTGTGGACATTTTGAGGTTGTGTTCAGTAGCCTAGGCAACTGTTCTTATTTCTGTCATAATTTACTTCTATTTATAGAGCTTACGTAGATCCAGTGGCCTCAAAGATATTCTTTAAAGCGGAGCAAGTTTACAAACTATTTGCTCTTAAGTGGACAGGATACTAAAGATGTGACAAATTTTAGTCATCACACAAAGACTACAAGTTATAATTTCTTTAATTTTGGATCATTAAAATATGAATAATGTATCATTTAAAAGGTTATATAACATTTCTATGCTGAAATATGATATTACTACAGTTAAAACTATACACTTTTAAATGTTTTATTTTTGATGTTATGATTCATGTAACTGAATTTCAGCAATTAGAGACCACAGCTTCAAATACCTTCTAGTAAAAATCTGGCCGTATGCAGTACTGAAATGAGTACCCTTCTTCACTTCTCATCTGCGAGACAAGGTGGGCTAAGCTTAACTTCTGAGAGATGGAAACAAAATCCTTGATTTAGTTTTAGGCTTTATTAGCTTTTGAGCTATGTAGGCAGAGGGAAAAATTACTAGCACATATATTCTTCATGGACTGGGTTAGAGAAGGAAAGAGCGATTTTAAATGACCACTTGCAAAACTGTCTTCAACCTGTGTCCTGCAAATATCAGAATGACTTGTTTTTCCCTTTTTTATGATTATGTATCATAAAACTGGGAAAGTAAGCCCTATATAACTTGATGAAGGTAACAGGACTCTAAGACAGAAACTAATGTATCACCAAGCTACCGAAATTCCACAAAGAAAAAAAAAAAAAAACCTCTCAATGCAGGGCCAGGCTTTCAATAATAAAGAAAATACAAACAACAATTACTGGGTTAAATTTTCTGTTTTATCCCACTATTGAGAGTTGCTTTTTGTGGTCACTATTTCATTTCTACATTAATGTGATGGTAGAGATGCTTAAAAGCACCGGGATCATTAAGAATCACAGTAATACCATCTTCCTTTTAACCTCTTAAAGTAGTCCCTAATAAGTCCCTCTCCTGAAGGAAAACAACATCAAAAGACTTTTGCTAATAGATGTCTAGGATGTCAAAAATGTTTAGCACCAAAAAAGCAGGCAACAGAAGTAGTCTCATATCAGAAGACCAAGAGATTTGTGTTTACAAAGTTCCATGAGCCTCTAAAAGGAAGTAAAGCACAACACACCACACTCAAGTCTACATTTACCATGAAATTCATTTTTATAAAAATCAAAATGTATTGAGCATTTCTCATGTGCCAGGTACTAAACTAAATTTTTTGTACATCTAGGTTAATCTTCAAAAACACATAAAACAGATACTATCATTATTATCAGATTTTTACAAATGATAAAATTGAAAGTTAAAAACATAAAGTAACCTTTCTGAGGCCGTATGGACGGTAATTGGTGGAACCCACATTTGAACCAAGGTCTATGAAGCCCCTAAGGCATACTCTTAACTTCTACACGATATGTTAGAAACAATGAGTCACTTGGTCATCCAATTATTTGCAAAACTCTTCAATCCATTTTATTAAGAGTCTTTTTATCCCTGGCTTGTGTGACTCACTTGGTTGGAGCATCAACCCACACACTGAAAGGTGCAGGTTTGATTCCTGGTTGGGACACATGCCAGGTTGAGGGTTCAGTCAAGGCATGGATGAGAGGCAACTGATCGATGTTTCTCTCCCTCTCTCTCTCCTTCTCTTCCTCCTTGTCTAAACTCAATCATGTCCTCAGGAAAGGATTTTTTTTTTAAAGAGTATTATTAAATCCATAATTGTACCCAGAAAGGCTTATGGAATATACTCTTAGCTACTAACCTGCTGACACTTTAGCAATTTCCTGAGCCTCTGTTGCTACAATAGGCCAGGGAAATTTTACAGAAGTTAGAAATACTCCTGTAATGAAATATCACAGAAGCCAACGTAATAAGAGACTGAGCGAGGAGTAACAGCCTCTACCTTCTGGGTTCTCTACTTGGAGGCTTCAGAATACTGCCCTACGCGGTCCTCTGCTGCATGACTACTGAACTGTTACTCCACTTCATTAAGGTGAGTGATCCGCCAGGGATACTGTCAGGGTCTGGGCATTACTGTTTAGTTTTCAGTGGTAATCAACAAAACGATTTTGTTATTGATGGAAGATTGCAGTATTGGGGCAATTAGAAATTTGAGAGGGTTAAACATATTTGATACTAAGGTTTATGACCTTCAGTTTTACAAGTCTTCTTTCCAGTAGAGGAATTATAGTATGGAATCTATAACACTGACTGTAGCAAGAACTGGGAAAGGAGATCCTAAGGGATGATCAGATTCTGCCCAAGTTCACAAGTGTGCTGCCCTGGAGAAAGTGTGGTTGGTGCGATAGACCTAGAAGATGGTCCTAGTCTATCTGACTGACCCAAACTAATGACATTTTCTGGGACTAATTAGTAAAAATAAATAAATAAATAAATAAACTCCAGGGCTTTGGTTAAATAAGACACTGATTTACAAGCACTCTGTAAACTATAAAGTGTTTAAATAGAAAATATTATTTAGCATGTATTTACTATAATATTTTGGGAAGCTTTTAGAACATACAAAAACTTATCAGTATGTTTATGTTCATAGATATTTCATAGATATTTTGGTTATTTTCATAGATATTTTCATGTCTCTTTCAAATTTAAGTTTTAAGGTAAATATGTACCTATGATTTTCTTGCTAAGAGCATGAACAAAATAAACAATGAGCTCTTCGAATAATGTTCTCTAAACCTGTAGCAAACACACACTTCTGTACTCTGTTCTCTGTGAAATGCCTGATCACTGGTTATAACCACAGTACTGGTCCAGTGAGTATTCAAGTTTAATAATTAAGAGAGTCACTAATACCCACTACTGTTCTGCTGCCACTTCCTATTGCATTTTCTATTGGTCCTTTATTATTTCACTCTCATTGACCATGGACTCTAAATCATTATTTGTTGGTTATAGACCTTTACAACGCCCAGTGGCATTTTCCACCCATGGCAGCAATAACAGATGATGTTGAGCCAAAGCTACTAGGAGTGAAATGCAGAAAGTAAAGTGACAATAAATAACTGTCACTCCATCACTAAACAGTTTCTAAAATTGTTTTTAGTGTATGTTCAATATAGCAGAGTCTGTATAATACAAGAACCAAAGAGGCATGTAGTCCTTAGTAACAGCAGCAGACAAAAAGAACCCAAACACTTGTCTTGCACAGTGATCAAAAGTTCCTCATTGCTCAGGGCATAAGTATTCACAAAATTCTCAACAGATCCCACTTCAAATATTTATGGTATCTCTCAAACTGATGGTATATGGCAAATATGTCAGTAGGTACACTAAGATTAATGAACACAAACTTTAGTAATGCTGCATAGAATATAAACACAGAGTCTTAAGTGGTTATAAGACTAAGCATATGAATATATCCTAAGCACGGAGATGTGATGATAAGATGTAAGAGATATGGTTCAATCCAAGTTGCTGGGGGAGATCATAAAAGCTGTCTAAACATGGTCTTGTTTCTGGTCAGGTGACTTGGGCGGGAGACAGATTTGAGCTGTCCTTCCTGGTCTGCTATTACATACACTTCAGGTACAAGAAAGGAATATGTTTTAATTAACTCAGAACATAGATATTCGATGAGGGTGTTATTGGAGTTAAATTATTCATATTATGCAATAATTACTCTTTAAATTTAAATTTATATCTCTCCTTCCTTTTTCAGACCATTCTAGCCTTCTTTATTCTGTTCTCTTTCATTCCATCAATAACCTATCAGATTTTTTGTAATGATGACTATTTGTTTGCCTTTTAGTAAAGGAGTCATTCTACTAACTCTATAGCCTAAGTAAACTGACATGTGTTAATCACCAAGGTTCTTAGTCTGAAGAAATAATATACTTAATAGATAAGGTATATAAATCTGAGCCTCAGTGATCTTGTTAGTAAAACCAGGAAAATAATATCAATAGAGCAGAATTAATGAAATAAATAAATAGTATATGTGAAGAGACTACCTTTTTGTGTTTTTCCTCAAAAGCAAAGTCTAAGAATGAAAGGTGGTTTATTTTTGGAATAGGTCTTAGGAAACAGAACTGGGAGCCTGGAAAGAATAAGGAAATGAAGGCCAATGTGAGATCGTATCATCAAGCTGGTCAGTGCGGTAGGAATTGGGATGTGATCTTCCTGGGAAACTTTTCAGGACCTGTGGAGAATGAACTTCAAAGTGGTTCATCCAAGGAATGGAAGAGTATTATTCAAAGTTTGCTTTCTGGGGTATTAGTTCCTCACACGAGGTTGTATATGTGTCAGAATTTCTGAGCAGCTTTCTGAGGGGTTCCACATAGCAGTAGTAGGGAAGCCTCAAGGCAGGAGAGGAATAGAACCCAAACTATGTGGAATTTATGCAGGGGAGACTTATGAAAGCAGAGAGTGGCCAGGTTGAATATAATTTGCTCCCAGTAGATCTGATGGTCAAGGATCTATCTTGTCACTAGGCAGTTGTGAGGCTGTCTCCCTGGGTCACTCCGAATAAACTGGATTATGAGGGTACTGTGCTCAGTGGAACACAGATCTCTGATCCAGAGAAGGTTCAGAGTGACTTTTACCAGGTTAGCTACTGTGGCTTCCATGAAAGATTCTTAAGATCTAGGACCACAGTGATCATCAACTTCATATCCTACAATGGTCAGGTAGCTATCTAGTTGGCCTACAAGGCCACCCAAGGACACAAATACACATAGAAATGGTGGTAATGAGAAGCTTATCTTTTTAGCATATAATTTTAAAGTTTATAAAACATTCTCATATACATTATTATTTTTCGGTGTTACCAGCAGCGCTGTGAAAAGGCATGATATTATTCTTTTCATTTTTCTGATGAAGAAATTTGAACTTTCTAAGTTTGAAGGCCTTAACCAAGGGCTTTTTGCCTTCATGTGATAAGCCAGAATGAGAATCAAAGCACATTGGTCCTGATTCTACAGTCCTAAAAGTTGCCTTTATTTTAACAAAATTTCTCCCGTTGATTCCTTTGTAAGCTCTGACAATTACCTGACACCTCTAGTTGCTCAGCAGCAGCCTAGGTGAGTCATTCAGTCACTTCACTAAAAGCAAGAGCAAAGTTTATTTTCAATTCTACTGTAAGGTTTGATCTTTTTACCAAGGATGCCTACTAGATTTGAAGAAAACTATCTCCAGATGCTGTGTGTCCCCAGACAATTCCCAGCATGAACTGGTTTCTAGAGATCTGATAAATAACTTGAATGATCACCAAGAAATAAAAACTCAAAAAAAGCAACACCTCTGATAAAACAAAAAGTGTTTTGACATGTATACCAGGTCCTACATTATCTGAAGATTTGAAAATATGTAACTTTCTTAAATTTATATTTTCCCATCTGTCTCCAAATTTTAGGTATTAAATTAAACTAATTAAATAATAGTAATAATGATAATTATACTGTTGCTATAACTTCTACAAGCAATGATGACCAATTACTGAGAACTCACTGTGTTAAGTGCTCTATTAGTTGATTTACTTAATCCCACAATAGTCCTCATAGAGAGTTATCCTCACTTTACAAATTAGAGAACTGAGGTAGAGAAAGGCTGAGCGAGTTTCCCAAGTAACACAGCAGGAAGCGGCTGGTTGGATGATGTGTCCTCCGGCAGTCTTAGCTACTATGCTCTGTTGCCTGGCTTTCAGGCCAAGGTATTACAGTCGGGTCTGCAATTGCAAACTGTCAGGACCTAGGAAACCAAACTTTCACAGATTCCTGAGTAGTGGATGTAAGTCAAGTGAAGTACCGCATCTTAGAGTCATTGAGATATTGATTAGTATCTCCGGAGGGGGTGTGCGTATGTGTGTGTTGAGGGCAGGGGAGAAAAAGGACATTGCAGAAAGGAAGAAAAGTAGAGGAGTGCTGCCTAAAAAGTTGTTTTCTTTTTTTTTGCTCTAGATTTTCAGAGTATATTTACAACTTCTTAGTCTCTCTCTTCTACTCTAAACAAACATGTATGCATTTCACTTTTATAATCCCGTGACTGCTATAAAGACCAAGAGTGTTATGAGGCGATTCCCAGCCTGACCGGAAATGGTCCCCGGCATGCTCTCAGGGCGGGGGACATCATTCTCCTCATGCTGTTGCTCCTGCTTTTGGATATTCTTCTCCGTGACTTTGCAGAACCAGCTCTAGATTCAGGGGTCCCACCTGTGAGAAGCTGCCTGGACTGACCAGGAAAGTATACCGTACACATCCCTCTCCCCAGGGAGGGGACATACCCGGTCCGTTTTCCCTTCGGTCTGAATGCTGGTGTGACTGTGGACCTCATGATCCTCCTCCAGGTCTGAGACATCTTCCAGTTCCTCTGGGGTCTGTAAAAGCAAAGCAAAACATTGCTGTTGGGAGTGCAAAATGGAAAACAGTTTGGAAGCACCTCGGTAAGGAAGCATAGAGACCAATATGACCCAGCAATTACACTTGTAGACATACACCTAGACAAGAGAAATAAAAACATATGTCCCCCCAAAACTTGTAAACAAATGTTCGTAGTAGCATCAGTCATGTTAGACAAGAAGTGGAAACAAGTCAAACACATATCTACTGATAAATGGATGAACAAAATGTAGTAAATTCAAATGATAGGGTATTTTGGGGTCATAAAAAGGAATGAAGTCCTGATACATGCTGCAACATGGGTGAAACTTGAAAATATTATGCTAAGTGAAAGAAGTCAATCACAAAAGACTACATATTGCATGACTTCATTTACATGATATGTCTAGAATAGGCAAATTTACAGAGACCACACTTTGATTAGTGGCTCTCAGGGGAAGGAGTGGGTGAGGAGGGAGTGGTGCCACTGCTAAGGGGATGCGGTTTCCCTTTGGGGTGACAGTGCTCAGGAATGAGCTGGTGGTAGTGGTCGCACAATGCTGCGAATACACCAAGAACACTGAAGTTTACACTTTGAAATGCTGAAATTAATGGTGTATGGACTATATCCTAATAAATTTTTAATTACATTTATTGGGGTGACATTGGTTAATAAAATTATGTAGGTTTCAAGTGTACAGTTCTAGAATACAGCATGTATATTACATTGTGTGTTTACCACCAAAAGTCAAATCTCTTTTTTTACCATATTTGACCCCCTTCGCCTTTTACTATCCTAACCCCCACCTCCCTTTGTCTCTGGTAACCGCCATACTGTTGTCTGTGTCCATGTGTTTTGGTTTGTTTACCCTGTTTGTTCATTCGTTACTTTCATATTCATATCCTAATACATTTTGAAAGGAAAAGAAAGCAAAACTGATCAGAATGAACTTTTTTTTTTTCTGAGTGAGTAGCAATTTCATTAAACAGTATGTGGTTATCACAAACCAAGGTGTTTATAGGTGAATGGAATAATTATCATTAAAGCCATATAACATCAAAATGACACTAAAATTATTGAGAAATGAAATTTTCTAAGAATTTAATAAATAATTTAACATGAACTCCAGTATCAATTATCACGACTTAACTTCCTCCCATTCCCTTTTTTCACTTTCAACTTAAACGCGCCTTTGTTCAGAGGTGTCTTGCTTGAGAACTCCCCAGACTGGGGTGAGCTCCTCTGCCACACCTTTCCCGATTCCCCTACTTTCACTATCATAATGGTAACCATACTTTACTGTGTTACTGTTTGTTGAATTAGGCAGCCAGCTGTTGAACTGTCTACTGTGTGAGGTAAGGGCTGGGTCTGCCCTGCTTACTATCATGTCATCACAACCCAGCACGTACATGCTTTTGAATGAATGAAGCAAAATTATCAGTGATACCCCAAAAGATAGGAGGATATGAGCAAAAGAAAGTGTACAACAGCAGCAACAAATATTTGTTCTAACTATCGCTTTGCTGTTCTTCCAACTTCTGTATTCCAAAGAAAACTATTTTTGTTTTATCGTGTTATTTCTAGTTCAAGATTTTTATTCCCTTCGTCTCAATGGGGCAATAGTTTAAAGATATCAGTCCTTATTGCAAAAGCAAGTAAAAGTACTTAATAAGAATTAACTTAATACTTGTCTTAGTTTACACAGTCTCAACTTTAAACAGCGATTCCTTTGCTACAAATCCCTGGTAAGAAATCTAAAATACAAATATTTATTTCATAAAAAACAAAAGCCAAGTGGAAGATCTTTTATCTACCCCTGACTGCTAAGGACTTGGAGAGAGGCAGCGTCTGCTTCTTAGACCAGCTCTGGCTCCCCTCAAACCTTGCACTGCACACTGGGTGTTTGCTGATTTCCAGGGCAGGGAGGAGCTTTCCTTTCCCACAGATAGAAACACAATGATCAGTTCACGCCGTGCAGCAACACTACCAATTTCATAACCACTAATGGTCTGAGATTTTTTCCTCATCTCATGGATCTTTAACTAGCACATTCTTTGTTTTCTAACACTTGCTCTAAGCATCACCCACCTCTTTGCATTTATTTCAATTTACTCTGGTAGGATATTAACACCCGTCTTTTACCAAGGCCTCCAGTATGCCGAGTAATTGTTACATGTATATTGATCTCTATATGCAGTCCTTCTTTATTGCCACTAAATGTAGCTGCAATTAAATGTAGTCAGGATCACAGGGCAATTTACTGTCTCTTCTTAGGTACTAATAACATGAGTTCACCACTAGGGAACTTCTACACAGTCACTTATTTATTCCTATCCATTTTTGTGTATTTATCCCACAGTATGCTTGAGAAAGGATCTTTGCAATTTCCCTCCTTGAGACATCGCCAGCCCCTGCAACATCTGAATAAATTCACTTGATCAAATTCTCTCTCTTGGGTTCTATTTTACAACTGAGGGCTGTCTGGTAACCCTACTGTGATCTGTTTCTTATAAATGGCTCGTATTTATTATGTGGGTCATACTCTATGATGTAGTGACATATAATTTCATCATTGACTGCAATATTGTATTCACCCCCAACATAAGTTATTTAAGAGAAATTAAGAACAACTGCTGGGGTCAGAAGTCACGAGGACCATTTTGGTTGGTGATACTGCAGGAAGAGAAAAGCCTCCCGTTTACGCCCACAGATCTGTGCTTTTGTTTGTCTTTAACACTCAGAGGTCTCTTGCTAAGCCACCACAACTGATCTCTTCTTCTCATGAACAAAACCAGTGGGGGAGTGCTCAAAACGCTTGCTGGCAGTGTTCTGCATTCTGTAAGGCAAGCAGCTGGATGACATTGAAAAAAAATCAAATGTATAATAATACAGCTTAAGTAGAAACTAAAACAGGGATATGAATACTTTATGTATGTATTAAATGATGCATTAATTCCTTCAGGACTAAAGACAAAGAATAACAGAAAGAAAATATTAAAGAAAAGGAGGAGGGAGAATGGGCTACCTAAATTGCACACTTACTGGAAATATCGGGGGTGCGGCATTTTGTAGAGTATATGACTGTTTGACCCCTATGCTGTACCCATGAAACTAATATAGTATAATATTGCTTGTAAACTGTAATTAAAAAATAAAATTTAAAAAACAGTTTGTTTTTACTCATCTGGTGACTTTGGTAGGTTGAATATCTGGAAGGGGTATGTGGGTGGAGGCATCTGTGTGTGTTTCCAATCAATTTTCATTCTGGGGGAAGGGAGACTGTCTTAGAGGCAGGGTCATGTGGTAGAAAGATCCTGCCTATATTGTTGAGTAATGGAGACTTGGATTTGAATTCTGGCCCTTCAGTTAGTCATTATGGGACTTTGAAAACTTGCTTAACCATTTAAATTTTGGTTTACTAAGTACTACATTTTGGACAATAAAACCTTATCCTGAAGTTTATTTTGACATTAAATTGTACCAACATGCTTTAAGTAAGAGCTTGGCCCACAGATATAACTGGGATTCAGAAAGTTTGTTTCTTACTGTTCACTGATTTTTCTCCTCTTTCTTTACTCTCCTTTCCTCAATCCCATCACAACATTTTATATTTTTTGATAAAAGTTTTGTGGAAATTTGGATACCTTCTCTGTAACCCAAATTTATTATTCTGGATTGATATGGTACTCACTAGTTAATTCACCTGATTGGAGGTACATGAGGTCATTGTGCTAAACAGGCTTTAATAAAACTCCACATGCACTGTGTTCTCGTAAATTCCAAGTAAAGATGTTCCTTGATTTGATTTAATCACATATTAGAGTAAAATTATCTATTAAATTGGCTCCTGCAAAGATTTACTCTAACATAGATTCTCAGGAATGTGGAAAATTAACTCCTCTAAGTTGAGCTGTATCTAGACAAGATCAAGAAAAAGATGTCCAATTGTTTCTGGAAAGGGTGTTAATAAAGTCAGTAATTACTCGTTTATTTCTTATACCAGAATTCAGAAAAACTATTTTGTATTTTGCTATTTTAACTCTTATTGTGAAGCCTAGGCAGCTCAAAGTGATTTGACATAAGTTTAGTTTCCTTACCTAAAACTGGCAGACATACTACTCAATTCATAGGATTATTGTGAAGATAAAATAATAGGATAGACTAGAAAATTATTCAGTAACTAGAAAATATTGATGTTTCAATATTGTTTATATTACAATTATTAGAAGATCTCAGTTTATTTATGCAAAAGAGGCCAAGAACAAGTTAGAAGTTGAACATATTTAGGCTGAGGTTTTTTATAGAAACTAGGACTTCAATAAACAGTAGTGAACGTTAAGCTTCAGTGTCACAGTAAGTCGGTAGTTTTAATACATAAATTCTATACATTACTGAGGTAGAAGTGACTGCATTGATATTGTCTTTTTCCACATCAAGGAGCTTGATGTTTTCCATAGAATTAAATCCTTTAGAATCCCCAGTGAGACAGGTAGGTGATATCATTAAAAACTAAAAATTCACTTGCACAGACTTTATAAATGTTTAATATTGAAAGCTGGACAAAAGCAGTGGTCACTGCATGACAAAAAGGAAAGGACAGAAAGGAAAGGAAAGGACAGAAGAAGGGAGGGAGGGAGAAAGGAAGGAAAGAAGGGAAGAGGGGAGGAAAGACAGAAAATTTAGGACACCATAATCATGCTTGGCATTTTCCTCTCAGAATTAAGGTTGAATTTTAAATCATACACATGATTTCATCTTAATTATACTTCTCTGACTATCTGTCACTGGCTTTACTAAATCGAATAACCACCATAGCAATGTCATAGATGCCGAACACTCAGAGAAGCTGTTAGGAAGGGCACTATGGAGAGTTCTGAAGCAGGAAGCTGGCTTCATATGTTCAGTGAGATCATCCTAGCTGAGCTGATAATCATCACAGGATGATTTTAAAATGTCAAAGTAGAGAGCCAGAATTAAAATAATTTTAAAAGTAAGGATAGACATATCAATAATACTACTTAAAATAATAGAAAACTAAGAAATGTTCCATTGAATACATACACCTCTGCCCAAGAAACTGGCACTCTATCATTCTGAATGCTTAGAAAGCAGCAACATTCCTGATGCATTTGCCTCTTTTCTACTCCTCGAACATGCCCTATTCTTTCTACATCAAGCTCTTTGGCTCTTTGTATCCACTGCTCTCCTGTAATGCATGCTCTTCTCACGGCTTTCACATGCTGGGTCCTTCTCCCCATGGGAGCTCAGCCCTATCCAGCCTTCCCTGGCCAGTCTATCTAAACGTAACCCTCTCCCCAACTTCATTTTATTTCATCCCTTGGTATGTTTTCTTTTGGGTCTTTTATCATGATTACAATCCAAATTATATATTTTTCTTTTCCATTTTTTTAAAAGAAGATATGCTTTGGTCTTGCCCCATTAGAACATAACTTCCATAGATATAGGGTTGTTACCTGTCTTGTTTATCATTTTGAGCACCTGAGACAGCATATACTATGTGCTCAATAAAATGTTCTAACTGGATAGTGAAATGAATTATTTTTATGACCAATAAATCACAAGAAGATCATAAGAACATTTTTGAGCTTTGGGGTAATGTTTAATCCTTTGTCTTCTGCCTTCAGTAGGTGTTGATTTAATTATTCCTTACCTAAGTGAAAGTTTGAAGTAAAGATTTCTGGATCTTTTATTGGGTTGGACAAAAAGTTCATTTAGTTTTTTCTGTGTGATGGCTCTGCTAGTGCTTAGTTGTCTTTAACTTCATTTGAAACAATTTTGATAGATTGTATTGTGACAGCTGGCATATCAGCATGCATTATAAAAACTTATCAAAATCGGTGAACTTTTGTGCAACCATTTTAATATTGAAATGAAAGATAATATGCAACATTTTTTGGCATATTATGCTTTATAATTTCAAGAAAAGTAAAAATACAACTGAAACACACACAAAAAGAAGATTTGTGTTGTGTATGGAGAAGGTGCTGTGTCTGATAGAACATGTCAAAAGTGGTTCACAAACTTTCTTGCTACTATTGACATTTTGGCCAAATAACTCTTTGCCGTGGGGCTGTCTCATGCATGGGAAGGTGTTTGGCAGTGCCTCTGACCTCTGCCCACTAGAAACCAATAGCTGGAGATAGCCGGCATACTCGAAATATCCAAATCAATCAAGTTATTGGTGAAAATGAAATATGTGGCTTATTTTATGGAAAAAAAAACTAAACAGACTTTTTTTGGCTAATCCAATATAAAGCCTATCAAAATTAGAGACAATAGATTCTGAGCAGAGATTTTTCACAAGCTTAAAATCTATAGACTTGAAAGATGAAGAAGGCATGCGTATATTGCATTAGCAATGCAGTGTGGACATAAAAAAATTCAGAGAAAATACCATCTACCAAACCCAACCAGTTTCAAGTCTCACCAGGGTCCCATACCACAAACTTTTCATGGAAACAGCATGTAGTAAACCCTAAAGAGCTACATGGGCTAGCACAGTGAGCTTCTCATTGATAACCAGTGTGAGAAAATGACTGGTGGTTCTCTCAGGTGCCTGGATATTGTCTATGTCTAGAAAAGTTTCTCAACCTTGGCACTATTGAAAACTTGCTCTGAATCATTCTGGTTAAAAGAGCCTATCTCTAATATTTTGGAAGGTTTAGCATGACCCCTAGCCTCTACCCACCACATGTAGTAGGATCATCCCAAGGTGTGACCATCAAAAATATCTCTAGACATGTCCAAACATCTCCGTTGGGGAGGAACAGAAACCCCCGCTTTGAGAACTACTGCTCTAGAGCTGTGGCTCATGGGTCACAGCACAGGAGGCAGGGCAAAGGCGGAGGTCCAAGAACTGTGTCTGAATTTCTATGAACACAGATAAAACTTAGTTGCCCAAGGAAACATAAAAATAAGGAGTAATTTTTTTCTTGTACATCTGAATTTGTGGACAGAAATTCATACCCCTTATGATACCATTATGGTTACTCAACAGAAGAGGGCACTCTTTAATCATTTTAGTCTTAACCAGATAATTGGAAGACAAGACCAAAAGATTTATGAAAATAAAATTACAAACTTGGCTGCAACATGAACACTAGCATTTATGAAGCTGTTTTCATTCTGTTTTTTTAATTGCTCATCATAAAAAATTATTACATAGAGATATGCAGTGATAGACCAAGTTTGCTTGATCAGTAATAAAGATGTTAGAAAAATCAAGTTAAGTCATCTCGACTTTCAAATTTGAGTGTTTTTTTATGTATATAAACAAGCTATTATTGTAGATACTGGACATCTTCACACAAATAAAACAATTCTTTCTCTCAAAAGAGATAAAAGATAAGGCTATTGGATAGAATAAAAAAGACACTCCCCAGAGTTAGAAGGTTTGAGACTGGGATTGAATGGTGAGACACAGAGACATTTCCTTTAAAATGTCAGGCAGAAGATGGGAATCGACAGGAAGTACTCCAAGGTAAACTGAGAAGGTGTTTCTTATATTGTCAGAAAGTTGTTAGGTTTGTGTTAGCAAGTAGGTTAGTGCACATTAGAATACCTCGATTTTCATTCTAACTTTCCCACCAATTAATTTTATTTCTAGGCAAATCTCCTAATTTTCCTATTTAAAAGGGAGATAAGAATTAGGTAAGATTTGAACATTTCTTCAAGCCTTTCGAGTTTTAAGATTTTATGAGTTCATGTTTTGACATAACATTAATTTGGATGAAATGTTCCTAGTACTTAGGAGATCTCAGTATTAGAGAAAAGCTGGTAAAAATGTTGAGTTCAGTTGATTGAAACAGAACTTATTCCAGTCTATCATATTAATTAGAAATATGAATAATCTTCCCAATAAATGTAGCTTCTCATTCTCACAAGGAGTGAGAAGGCTTCTAGTATTGTTCACAGTTTTATTACTTGAGTGACTAACACATTGCCCAGCAGATATTAGGTCCTCAATAAAGGTAGCATTTAGTGAATGACTACAAGAAAGAAAATAGATAAGAAAATTAATAAAAATGCAAATAAAGACATATATCCCTACTTGCCACAATAGATATTGATAGATTTTCTTATAATCTTTCAAAAAACAATTCAAAACTCCCTCTAGGTGCCATTATCATTGTACATTTCACAAGCCATTTCTTTCTTCTCTTCCAGTATGTGAGAATATAACACCATATGAATTATTCCATGTGATGAAACTAAGGAGCCTGGGTGAGTATTATACCCCTTACAGGCTACAGCCATTGAAATATAGTTTGACAGAGTTAAGTTGCAGAATATAAAAAATATATATACCCTCAAGGAAAAGAAAAGAATGTATCTATTATGTACAAGAGGATGTGATAAAACACGGAGTCAAAGAGGACACCCTGGGCAGATAAATCCTGAGCCTGTCGGATATAATTGTCAGAGGAGATGCAACCCTCATTCTTAGCGATTCATGTATTTTTTATAAAATAAGTTACTGTAAGTTTGCTGCTTCAGAACCTACCTGGGCCAACAGCCAATCATTTGATGCCTTGTGGTTGAGTCTGGATTGTGATGTTTATCATAAGGGTGATCATTATAGTCACCTAAGTTCATATAAGGCCTCTCTAAGGACTGAAGCCATGATACAATCACACAGGGCAGATCATATTTTAGCCACACTCCCTCTATCAGAAGCATGGTGGGCAATCATCCCTCGGCTCTTCAGGCACCGATGAGGCTGATGGCTCTAGAAAAGCACAGAGCAAATCAGCGAGGTCGCAAATGAAAGTGGCCTTTCAGTACCGATGCGCTTACTCATCAGTACATGACTGGTGGTCTAGCTCTGATTCCCAGGACAGCATGTCTAATTCATGAAAACTGTCATAGAGAGTATTCCAGCTTGAGATTTAAATAAAGATGTGAAAAATTAATGAAACCATGAAGAATAGGATTTGGATGAAAGCATATTTTTGGAAAGTTCAAATATTATAAATATCCAGACCCAAATCAGGATCTTGACATTTTTTTAAACAGAAAAGTGAGGTAATCATTCTAAATCGATGTCTTAATAGAATTCATGAACAATTCTGCTAGATTATTCCACATTTATTTTCTCATTCAATGTTAACAATAAACTAGAAGAGGTAAATTGCCGTCATTTTAATTCCATAGCTGAGGAAACTGAGCTTTATAGAACCTGTCCAACATCACACAGCTAATAGAGGGTTAGTGCCGAGTGGGGACCAGTGCTCATGTCTGAACAATGTGGCTCAGTAGTCACAAATGCATGCTAAATGTGAGAGTTAAGCAGTTAAAACTCACAAGTCTGGAAAGTGAGCTTCCAACAGCATGGATAAGCCATAGAGCAAGGCAGGCCAGGTATTTCAGGGCTTCGATCAGCAAGCACAGCACCAGATTGGTCATTCATCTCCTCTTTCCTATTCCAGATACAATTTCTGGGCATCAGCAAACATGGGACCACCTACCTCGAATGATATATTGTCTCTGAAAACTGAACTAAAAGGTATCTTGCTTGTTTCATAGACTGGCACCTGGGCTTTAATTGATACTAGACTCGAGGTGATTTCAGTTTGAGCCCTTAGAATGAGCAAAAGCATGCCAATGGGTCAGCAAAAAGAAGTGCTCCCAAGTTATTGCTTTTCTTTCTAAAGTTCTATATGAATTAGGCTATAGTAATCAGCAAAACTAGTAAATATGTTTTGGACAGAGTTTATATCCTATTTCCAAATTATAAGCAGAAAACCTAAGGTAAGTAACTTGCAAAAGTTCCTTCATTAAAGCAAGAACTGTGAAGGAACATAATATAAAGATTGTTTTTAAAAAAAAAGATTGTTTATCTGGATACTAGGTCAAATGCTGCCCTTAATAGCTTGTGATCTCACTGTGGTTTTAATTTGCAATTCTCTGATGATTAGTGACATTGAGCATCTTTTCATATGTCTGTTGGCCATCTGTGTGTCCTCTTTGGAGAATTGTCTATTCAGGTCCTTTACCAATTTTTAAATTGGATTGTATGTTTTTATTGGTGTTGAGTTATATAAGTTCTTTATAAATTTGGGATATTTACCCTTTATCAGATATATCAATGAATATGTTCTCTCATTCAGTGGGTTGTCTTTATTTTGTTAATGTTTTTTTTGTCATGCAAAACCTGTTTAGTTTGATGTAGTCCCATTTGTTTATTTTTCTTTTGTTTTCCTTGCCTGAGGAGATATATCAGAAAAAATATTGCTACAAGTGATGTCTGAGATTTTACTGCCTATATTTTCTTCTAGTAATGTTATGGTTTCAGGTGTAACATTTAACTTTTTAATCCAGTTTGAATTTATTCTTGTGTGTGGTGTAGGAAGGTGGCCTAGTTTTATTTTTCTGCATGTATCTGTCCAATTTTCCCAAAACCACATATTGACTAAACTATATTTAGTCCATTGCATGTGTCACCTCGCACTGACCAGAATGGCCATCATCAATACATCAACAAACAAGTGCTGGCTAGATGTGGAGAAATGGGAACTCTTTTGCACTGTCGATGGGAATGCAGATTGGTATAGCCACTATGGAAAGCTGTAAGGAGATTCTTCAAAAAATTAAAAATGGACCTGCCTTGTGACCCAGTGATTCCCACTTCTGGGAATTTATCTGAAGAAACCCAAAACACTAATTTGAAAGAATATAAGCATCCCTATGTTCAGTGCATCATAATCTGTAATTGCCAAGCTATGGAAGCAGCCCAAGTGTCCATTGGTAGACAAGTGGGTAAAATAAATATGGGACATTTACACAATGTAATACTACTCAGCCATAAAAAAGAAGAAAATATTATCCTCTGCAATAGCATGGATGGACCTGGAAAATATTATGCTAAGTGAAATAAGCCAATCAGATAAAGACAAATACACTCATATGTGGAATCTAATGAATAACCTGAACTAACAAACAAAATAGAGACAGACTCATAGGTGGAAAGCAGGATGACAGCTATGGTGGGGGGTGATGAGGGGTTAGAGAGATTGAGCAAAAAGGAAAAAGGACTCATGGACACAGACAACAGTGTGGGGATTGCAGGGGGAGTGGAGTATAAGCGGGATAAATGGTAATGGAAAAAATACAA
>PVJI01020346.1:0-29203 GCA_004026765.1 Micronycteris hirsuta | reverse complement strand
CTGATTGGAAGCAGAGAGGGAGCCCTGTGCGCCTACCTGCAGCTGTCTGGAGTGGGGTCTCCACTTTGGTCTTGGTTCAAATGCTACACACTCTCCCTTTTCTTACCAAATTTTCATAGATTTTCTTTTTTCTTTTTTTTTTTTTTTAAGACACAGTTCTCAGCTCCTGGACATTTCCTATGCACTGATGTCTCCTTGGTTTTTCGTTCACTTGTTTGTTTTTAAAGATTTTATTTATTTACTTTTAGACAGAAGGGAAGGAAGAAAGAGAGGGAGAGAAACATCAATGTGTGGTTGCCTCTCACATGGCCCCCACTGGGGATCTGGGCTGCAACCCAGACATGCGCCCTGACTGGGAATCGAACCGGTAACCCTTTGGTTCACAGCCTGTGCTCAGTCCACTGAGCTACACCAGCCAGGGCTCATAGATTTTCTTGAATGGGTTCCCCGCAAGCCCCCTCCTCGCCCCCCACACTGGTTGTTTGCCCTGAGGGCTATTTCCAGAGGCTTTAAATGGTTGGGTTTTTATTTTTTTAAAAAAAGAATAATATTCACCAGTGTTGCTGGTGAGTGGATCAGCAGAGTACCTCTGGCCGTCATGCTGAAAGCGTCCCATCAACCGACTTTAACATTGCTAATGAATGAAAATGTCAATGAAAAAGCAAAAGATCTGGAGAATATTTTGCTCCGAGCCTGATTATTTATAAATGTAGAAACTGAGGGCCAAAGTCAGGTGGCCCATTCCCATCATCTTTCCTTGTGTTCTCTCTCTCCCCAAAGCTGCGGCATCCTGGGGAGCCCAGACAGACTCAGAAAAACTGTGGCAGGTACAGAGCAAGGGGAGACATTGAGAATCCTCCTGCTGCCCCCCTCACCTTCCCCAGCTCAGCTCCCACAGCGGGGACATTTTTTTATTTCTGTGGTCCAGAGACCCCAACGGTGCCAGCTAAATCAAACATCCCTGCATAGCCAATTCCCAGGTTTCCTTAGAATTGCTACTTTCAGTCATTGCTTCTTAAATCCTGTGTTACTAAAGATAACTCTGCTTTGTTTGACAAAAACGCATCTGGAGTACAGGATCTTAAAAAGAGAATGTGCCCAGATGGTAGTGATATTTAAGGAAATACCGTTTTCCAGTTTGGGGATTTGTAACCCCCTCTGATTTCATTGCTATGATTTTTCAAACTCCCTTTTTGCCCATCCAGTTCAAGTTGTCAGGGGAAGTTTCGTGGCGTAGCCATGGCAACCATGAAGCCTCACTACGCTACTCACCGGCTCACACACACACGCACACTTCACACACTTTACCCACAATCCATAACCCACTCCAAAAATCATTTATATCCTGAAAATGAGCTTAAAATAACAAATGCCAACGTTGTATGAACCTCCACATGCAGTGTTTTTGTCACTATGTCGAATTACTATTCACATTCAAGGTAAAAAAAAAAATCTAAATGGGATCCAGTAGCAGATTGCTTGGGGTGAGACACCTGCATTTTCATAGACGGGGAACAGAGCATCCGTACCTTCCCCTCTTTGCTGGGAGAAAGGCTGACTTTGAAGGTGGCTTTAAAAAATCTGCTCATTCCCCCTTGTTTTCCCTTTCCTTGCCGTAATAATTATTCTTGGCTAATAATGTTGGTTTTAAAAGCACATAATTAGTACTTCCAACACTATAATTGAATTTCCTGAAATTGAAGACCTGCATTCTACAACCCGGGCCCCAATTATCTGACCAAGAATTCCCCCTACGTTCGCTCTAGCCGGGCCACACCTGGCGGGCTGTCCAGCGCTCAGGAGAGCAGTGTCGGGTTGATGAGATCCACCTGCAGGGGCAGGCGACCGCATCCACAAGCAGGTCTATAAATCGTATCTGAAAACCAAGCCCCGGAGAAACTCAGAGTCTTGGATCCGCAGGAGTGTGTAGAATTTTAACTCTTAAAGTGTATTTTCTGTGAAACCACCTCTGAAGAGCAGAGGTATCCTTAACCAGGGAGATACCTAACCCGAGCATTTGCCACTCCTCCAGAGCAAAGGATGGAGGAAGCATCCTCGCTGTTCGTTCTGAGGTCTGCTCCCTACGGTAAAATGTCTTGTAGAGAAGCCCTCCCAGCGAGCGAGTCCTGGCTGCCTCTCACTCTCAGAGGATTCTTTTCCTAGGGGGTAGCCCAGAGATCAAGGCTTATGTGAAAGCAGTTGTTGTCTGTTTGTTTGTTTGTTTGGGAGGAGGCGGGTGGTAATTCCAGGCACCGAGGGACAGGGAGAGGCAAAAAGAAGAAAAGCCAATACGAAGAGGCATCTGCAATGTCTAACTGGCCCTCACCCTCCGGCCCCTTAATCGCATATGAAATGCGTCTCTGAATCACCCATCTGGAGTCAGGGAGGGAAAAGCATCGGTCCCTGGGCCTCTCCCACAGGACAGGAGCTGCCCCTCTTCCATTTCTGAGTTGAGCATCTGTGAAGCGGTTCTTTGGGTG
This sequence comes from Micronycteris hirsuta, assembly GCA_004026765.1. Classification (NCBI taxonomy): domain Eukaryota; kingdom Metazoa; phylum Chordata; class Mammalia; order Chiroptera; family Phyllostomidae; genus Micronycteris; species Micronycteris hirsuta. Next base: position 26,723 of record PVJI01020346.1, on the reverse strand, counting down.
TGGCATATGGGGTGTCAGAAATACTCAAGGCAAGTGAGAGGTCCCCAACACGGGCCTGAGGGAAGGAAGATGCCGTCAGACCCCACCTGCAGGAAGCTTGTCAAAGCCTGCGTGGGGTGAGTGCCACAGCAGCAGTGACCGAAATGAGAGCAGAGGCCAAGAGGGTCTGACGTGGAGCCTCGGGCGTAGGCAGTCCACCCACCGCAAAACAATGGTCCAGGCAGAGGGTAGGCAGCGCTGTTCTGAAATCCTCCACCATTCCCTAGGTGTGCGGTCGTAAAGATCTGCCTGCCCATTTCTGACTCAGCAATACAGTGTCCCATTTCCCTCTCTAGAATCTTCTCCACTGCACTGTGCTTAATTACCATCTATAGGAAACTGCCCGCACCCTCAAACACGAGTTCTGTCTCCCTTTGATCTAAGATTCTGCACCTGTTTTGCCGCCCCCTGTTGGAGGAACCAGGATGCTGAACACGCTCGCTCCTGATGACCTCTTTCTTGTTGCTGTGGGCACCACCTGCTGTGCCCTTCTGACGTGGCCTTGGTCCATGTCCTGCCTCCTCCTCCCCTTCTGTGCTCTGCAGTTTCCAACATCTAGTTCCTCCTCCCTTCCCACTTCTCTCCTCTTTCCTTTAGGATAGCTTCCCTGGGGGGGAAAAGATCCCGTATGTACTGTAAATTACATCTGAGAGCTTGACACAAAATGCAATATTGATTTTTAAGCAAGATTATATAAATTGTGGATAGTCTATGATTTTGCGTGCCAAATAATAATAGACTGTGAAGTAGAAATTCTTGAATTTGAGGCAAGCCAGAAAAAAAAGGAAATACATAATGATCAAATCATGAAGACGTGATTCCAAAGAGCTCTATGGGTGTGGCAAACATTGCCTTCAGACTCAATAAAACCTTAATACCGGCATTTGGGAAGAGACGTGATTTCTGCGAAACTTCACCTTGTATCTCTTTTGCATGTAAGAAGCCCAAATTTCCCTCAGTCAGTCTTTCTATGGTGCATGGGCTACGTTTGTGCATTTTCTATGTATTTCTAAGGTTCCCATAAACTGGATCACATTTATAGTAATCATCCATGTTTCTTAAGGTTTTCTCCAGGCTGTTGACATAGGATTTCCAACCCTATTAAGAGTTTTACCTGGTTAATTCTGAAAGTTCACAAGGAATGCCACATGTTTGCATACGTGCTTTCCTCATGTTCTTCTGCCTGCTTCGGTGGTTCCCCCCTTGGATGTTCAGTGCTCCCCATAAAGCCTTTCCTCACTATTGCCGCTGTTAGGGCTGCTGCTCTCTTTACTCACAGTCCCACAGCCCCCCTCCATTCCTGCAGGGATTCCTTACAAGTGCAGGGAGGTGGCCAGTGACCCACCTCTGAGCAGCGTCGTCTTCCCTTGCCTTCCCTCCCCGAGGCGTGGCACGCAGACCTAGTCTCCGTGCTCCTCCAGAATTCTGCCGTGCAAACCAATGCCAGGAAGGTCCACTTCGTGAAACACACAGGACTTACACCGATACATTTCCAGACCCCTCACCCAACTGTCTTTTCTGGTCTCCTTTCTCTGTGGCTGCGGAACATTCTGGAACAGCCTGGTTCCTTCTGGCTGGACTTAGTGTATGTGATTTCTCTACTACACTTGCTGCTCCCTTTCTACCCATTTGGCTTCAAGCAGAATTATCTGTACTGAATAGATGAAACATGAAATACTTTTATTTTCCTTAGAGCTACAGATTCAGGGAAAGGCAAGGGACTGGAGAAGCGATGAACATTTACAGACATCGGATGGCAAAAGAAGGAATGGAGAGGTCCCTCGCTTGCCTTAGCTTAACCATCAAATAAATTTGGAGTATATGGCTACAAAACAACCCTCTCTCCTCTCCTTCTCCTTCTCTTTCCCCTCCTCTTCCTCCTTCTCCTCCTCCCTCTTTTTCCTCCCCCTCTCCCTGCTCTTTCTTCCTCTTCTCTCTCCACCGCCCCCCACCCCACAGGCCCTGGTCTCTCTGATTACTTTCTTTCGTAGCTTCCACTACTGTGGCTAAATGCAGTTTCTTATCACTACTTTGTGCGTATCTCCGTTCAGATCTGAATATAAAGCTAAAATTCATCTTCACTATGAGTACTTCCTTTTTTTCTTTAAGTTAACCCTGAGCCCAGATTGCTCTCATTACTACATGTACAGATATCCTGCCACCTATTTTCCTTCAGCAGAAGCCACCGGTCAAGAACAAGCAAAGTACACCCTCTCAAGCATCTCAAAAGGAAACATATGTAACAGTGCATGCATTTTCTTTCTTTCATTCTACCAAGACTCACACTCAGAGAGTTCTATTTCTGTGTTTTGCTTTGCATGCCTCATTCCCTCCTGGACATTATTCTCACTGTGGAAAGTCAAAACTTGGAGGGCCTTACAGCTGTGTGCCTGCCTCTTCCATGTTAAAGATGAGGAAAACGGGAGTTAAGCAACCAGCCCAAGACCTCATAGCCTTTTCCTAGATCGCACAAGTTAGGCATGGAGCCGACAACCTCTGGGTTCCCCAGTGAAGCTTCTCCCAGTGTATCTGACTGCCGTTCCATGGGTCGGTTTGCTGGAAAGACTTGCTCCTGTGAGCTCTGCTAGAACAGTGTATTTAAATATGGTTAAAGTCACGAGCCATCTTCCACATGTGGAAGAGTTCAATTTTTGCATAGACACATTGTGAATAGGCAAAGCACCACTCACTTCAGTTTCCTTGTTTATAACACTTAATCTTCACAAATTCCCAGGCACACCCAGAGGTTTTTACCTGCATGCAATTACCCAGCAACGGTAAGTGGTGAGGGACTGGTTAAATAAGCAGGAGTTAAATGCCAGCTGTCTGCCAAGATGGTGCCAGGTGTGTCCACCTGAGCATTTAATAAATGTTTGCTGAAACGGAATCTAGACAATTGTCCCCAAAGATTAAGAAAGTCTCTTTCAGGCCCAAGTATATAACGATTGTTGAAGGACATCTTGGGCCCTCCAGCAAATGTCTTCTAGAATAATCTCCACATTCAGATGCCTCCTAAAGAATAGAGGGAAAACACTCGGTATTTTGCAAAAGCTGTCTCTTGTCACTTGGTGGAAACTGGGGCAGAGGCTTAGCCCCCTGGAACATGGACCTGTTTTACATTTCTAAGGCAGCTGCTGCCCTCTAGTGTTAGGAATGTAAAGCAAACCGTATACCTGGTAGAACCTAAATCCAACCTCACCAAGTTTTTTGATTAATGATGTCTCAATGGCCTTGGTAGGTCCTTGGAAACCACTACCAGAGAAGGATGCTGCATTGGGGTTGAGAAGTTGTTCTCCTGAGGTTTCCATTCAGCAAATTCACACTGGCACGCTGATCCCTGTTAAAACCCTGAAACGCTTCTATACCAATTGGCAAAAAGCCACTGCCGTAAGTCCCCTGAGTATCTCCACCACCAGTCAAGAACCAGGACTCTCCCCTAAGCCCCCTGGCCCAGGGCCCTCCACCATCCAATAACCAGAGCCTTAGTGCTCAGCAAAGCACAGGCCCAAGACTCTGCCCCAGGACCGTGGCTGCAGTGTGAAGTCAGCGTTTGGATCAAACCACTGACTAAATCTTTTTTTTTTTAAAGCTTTATGTTAAAGATTTTATTTATTTTTCAGAGAGAGGAGAATGGAGGGAGAAAGAGAGGGAGAGAAACAGCAATGTATGGTTGCCTCTCACATGGCCCTCACCAGGGACCTGACCCGCAACCCAGGCATGTGCCCCGACTGGGAATCGAACCGGGACCCTCTGGTTCCCAGCCCGCGCTCAATCCACTGAGCCACACCAGCCGGGCCCACTGACTAAATCTTTAGCATATGACATTTTAATTGCCCCTCGCCATTCAACTATGGTGTTTATTCATCCTTCTATTCATCATTTATCAAGACCTACTATGTCCCAGATACTGGGTGAGTCACGATGCACAGGAAAAAAGAAAGGTTTGTAAGGTCATGGTCCTATGGGACCTTCCACACTTAAGACTGCATTTCATTTAGTTAATATTGCCCCTGTGGCTGGACACAGGAGCAGCCACTGACTGGGCTACACCCGGGCTTCTGGTGGAGGAATTTTGGTGGGGCGAGTGCGCTGCATTGTATGCCTGGTGACGCGGGGCCAGGGTCTTTCGTGGTCTCTGGCGAGTGACTTTACCTTTCTAGGTTTTAGGTTCCTCATCGCTAGAGGGAAGAAAGTAACATGTCGTTAAGCTATTCTAAGAATGAAAAAAGACAGTCTTTAAAAGTTTTTATCGAGGCCCTTATACAGTAAAAGTTCTCAACAAGTGTTTGCTAGTATTTGGATCACAAAAGATTAAATGTTAACATTTTTATTTACCAATCACCAAACCAAAGGTTTCTGCTACTTTCACGCACTAAAGTACAAAGAGGCATAGCAATCTCACTTTTCGGGAACAGTCAGATGGAAAAACACTTCAAGGGACAGGGAAACTAGAGCATGAAAAACGTGAAGAGAAAACAAAGATTACATCCGTCGCTTCACACTCACAGCATCAGCTTAATCATGCAGTAGCTACATTCACTAGGCATGGTATTATTTACACTCATCCAAACAGCTCCAGATGGGCGCATGGTAAAGATTAATCCAATCCGTTGTCAAGGCGCTGCAAACCAGGGAGTGGGTCCCTTCGCGAATCCCCTACAGACTCCCTGCTCAGCATCGCCTTCCTCCCCTGGCATTTCATCAACAGCCATGGTGTTACGCATGCCTTCCATCCCTACAAAGTATTCTTTACAAATCGTAGGGCACTTTCCAGGATCACGATGGAAAGCCGGTGACATGGTCTTCATGAACTGGGTTTCGAGATAATACTACATCATCATTACTACTCAGCCTCGCACATTTGAAAAGCTGCAGGTGTCCCCTGTAGTCAAGGGATGGAGACAGCCACTTTTATAGCAGGGATGCTAAGAAAAAAAATCAAAACCACTAGTCGAACATTCAAGGAAGACTATGAGCTGTCACCCACATCTGGATACTTTTCACCTCCCGCCAAAATAGGCACATCACTAGGCTCCCCGCCCACCAGAAGGAATGAAACCTCTAACCCTACAACACTGCTCATTGGAACCCAAAAGCTTCATCTGCGCTTTCCAAGTCTAGCCGACGGCTTTGGAACAGAAAAAAATTTTTAAAAATATTTGTAAGTATAAATTAGTATGGAAAAATGGACCGGCAAACTTTAAAAAGAGCTCTTCCTAATGCCTCAACCTGCATTATCTGCTTCACCCATCCCATCAAGATCAGGGAAGTATAGTAACACATGATACAGACCCTCTCTTAGTCTGTTCGGTTTGGGAACCTCCAGGATTCAGATGGATCAAAAATCTGGCACCTAATCTCAAGCAGAAAAATAACCTTAAATGCTCCTCTATTTCTGAAACCTGAAATGCACAGGTCAGTTATGTTAATATTTGACCCATTGGAAATGTACTGGAATTGACAAATCTGTGTTTAAATACTTGATAAATATTTCACACTTTCAAATTTTAAAATATTTTTTAGACTTTTATCCCTTATGCAAAAAGAACTCAAACAAAAATAATCTCTGACACGTGTTTTAAACAATAAAACACTTTTCATATCAATCTATATGCTGTGGGATAAATATATATTTTTATTTTATATGTCACGAATACCTCCATCTTACTTCCCCAAACTGTGATTTTCAGTAGTTGAACTACCTTTCTTTTTTTTTTTTAAAGATTTTATTTATTTATTTTTAGATAGAAGGGAAGGGAGGGAGGGAGAAAGGGAGAGAAACATCAATGTGTGGTTGCTTCTCACGTGAGTGACCCCCACTGGGGACCCGGCCTGCAACCCAGGCATGTGCCCTGACTGGGAATCGAACCGGCGACCCTTTGGTTCGCAGCCCGCGCTCAATCCACTGAGCCACACCAACCAGGTTGAACTACCTTTCAAAACCATCTACTAAACTCATTGGATTCCCATGTCTGTTCAGGACTACCCACAAAATGCCCTTTTCCTGCCTCCCTGGTCACATGTCTCAGCAACACGCTGTCTGTGTTCTGATTGCAAATCTGCAGCTTACAGTTCGATCATCCCACTGTAAACTATACAGAGAGCAGGTTTCTGAAAATTACCCTTATTAAAATCATCAGCATTAATACCTGCAAATTATCTCTTAGCAATCCGCTCCAAACATTTGTTAAAGTTGGGATTTCTTGATTCACCCAGACTGACTCCAAACTGCAAAAAAAGCTAAATCATAAGACATATTTTAAAGAGGTAGAGTTTCATCACTTTCAAATATATTTGAGGTCGAAAGAATTTGTTTTGCAATTATTTGGGAGAAACACTTTCATAAATAAGAGTCATTTACAATGTGTTCATCAACTGCTTACCAGTAGTTTTTCTGAGCATGTTCAAGCAATCCTTTGCGATACACAGTCCAAAGCCTAATTTTCCCAGAATGCCATTTTCACAGGCCTTTGTTCCTACCCTGCTGAAATCACACATGCTGATTTAGAGAAATCTGAATTCCTGAGATTATATATGTACGTGGGAAGTGGGGGGCGTGACAGTTTGTTCTGAGTGGCACGCTCTTCTGAGCCACGGTCACTGCGAATAAGGCCACCATATGAAGTTTCCTGGAGGACACCTCCTAAAAGACCTCTGCTTTCTAAAGGAATACATATTTCTGGTCTCTAAAATTATATCATATTTTAAGCCACCAGGACCAGAGGTAAATGAAAAGCTAAGCTTGTGTTTTCAGGTAAGATCCTCATTCCCCGGTTCACATCTTGAACGTCCTGAGGGTAGGGAATGCGTTATGGGCCTGCCAAGTAGGTCCCCTGTCTACTCCGCAATTAGCACTGACTATAAGGACTCGTATTGCTCCATTTAACCTCTGTGGATAGCTCTGGCCTCAGTTTCATTTCATTGTTCACCTTTTTGGAAACCTCAGTGCTGGCGCAAAAGGCATGCATCTGAATCCCCCCACCATGCCTCTGAAATGAAATACAACGGCCGTTCAGCGTGTCTCAGAAGCAAAGGCTCTGAGTGATTTATTCCCAAACTGTTCCTGGGGCTGTGAGTAAACACCATGCTGCTACCCACAGAAGCACAAAGCTTCGGTCCACTTGGAAAGGAAACCACTTAGAGGCAGGGACCTAACATAACACAGGACACAAGGTAGCCATTCTGAAAACACATGTTGAATGAGGTCTAAGTGGACTTGTTGAATGAATGAATACTGATTTTCCTGGTCCTTCCATTCATTTTAGGTCAACCAATCAAAGGAGGTTTCAATGACTGGCCTCAGGAAACGGAAGGTGAGGGTTGGTCAATTGTCCCATTCCCCAAAGACTCTGTGGGCGGCCCTGCAGTAGGATATCAGTAACTGAGGAATCAGCTCAGAATTACAGAGAGAGCACAAGCCTGAAAACCCACTCCCAGTGCTACACCTCACCTTGGACACATCATTTAACCTTTACACAAAATAAAGTTAAAGGAAATGATTCTTGATGCTCCTCCTACCGGATTAGATCAATGTCGGAAACCTGAAGAGACCTTAGCATCTGAAAATAATCTCTAGCTTCAGTTCTTCAAGGTTTGTTTATAATTATTTTTATTATTCTTTAATGAACTAACACAAGGTACCCGGAGACCCTAGGAACAGGGTGACTTGTAACATGACCTCGGGGCTCATTTGCTAAAGACTTCACAAACTGACACACCCCCTTCACCAATTATTTTCAATAAAACGAAAGATCGAAAACCAGCATCAGAAAAGGACACAGTACAGTTGAGACTATTAAAAGCAACTACTCCCAAACTGGACATCATAAAATACATCGTGAACTGTGAACAGATTCGCTCAGTGAGGGAGAACCTCATTCTTTTCCTTCTCCGCAGATACCATTGGGAGTTTCTCTGGTTAGCACACAAAATGTAAAAGAAGTGGTTGGCCAGGGATGCTGTACATGACACCCCTCAATGTCCTGCCACGGAGGCTATATTTAAAGAAGCATTTATCTCAACAGCAGTGACAGCATTTGAGAAGTGAGCACGTTCCCAGGCCAGACAACCTCCTGTCGGGAAAGCCTACAGACCATGGATGAGTTGAGAATTGCCCTTGGTTGTGTCGGTGGGTGGTGTGACGAGCCAGGAAGATCACACGCAAGTTAGCACTTGGAAATCAAAAGGAGCTGACCCTCCCCCCCAATTATTGGAGCCACCGCACAGTAAAAAAATTAATCACGTTTTAGATGTACAAGCTCTAACTTCACGAGATACGCAGACTCTAACTGCCTTGTCAATTTCTTAGGTGATAGCTGCTCTTTGAACCAACGCCGTAAGGGATGTAGTAATTCCAGGTTCACACAGCTCTCTTGTGTGACCTAGCCACTATATTTCACATCTTAAGACTGTGGCAGGTATATTACAGCTATATTACATCGGGTCTCTCATTATTAACATGGCGCTTCTCTTAGGTCGCTTCTGAAAGCACTGAGAGAAACATTAATACACGGTGGTCTATTTATATATTTGGGAGTATCAGGATGTCAAATCAGAATAGATGTATCTTCGATGTACAGGGAAAAAAGGGGGTAAATAAAGAGGTGAGAGACAAGAGAAGCAGAGTGCACATTTTAACCATTAAAATTGATCTCATCTTGAGGGTAGAAAGGTACCGCAGAATTTACTCTTTCCCCCGCCTGCCTGTGACTCCAGAGAACAACAGAAAGATGGCCTGAAGCTATAATGGGACCTAAGCGTTTCTCTAAAACTGAGACAACACTCAGCAGAGCCGTCATTATTCTGTTTTCGATTTTGGAGACTTCTGGGACGGGAAGTGCGGCAGCTTGCAGCCTTGAGAGTCCTGCTTATCAAACTCGAAGCCTGAGTTCCCGCAGGCTGATGGTCCCCCGGCCTAGGTAAGTTCACTGCCAGAGTCACACGTTCATGGCTCCCTGTCCCTTCCACGCAGAACAGTTCTGATCGATAAAATGTTGATCCTTTTCTACGTAGTGAAGGCTTCAGCCTGTGACTGACCCTTGCCAAAGTAGTTTGTCCTAGGTTCTTCCACCCACCCCCGACTCGTGTTCCAAACTGGACCTCAGGAAAGAGTCTTCTTAGAGCACTCAAGGAAAACATATTTGGCATCCACGACACTCCCTACTGCCTTGTCAATGACATCTGATTCCAAAATCCTGAACCCAGACCCATAGCATAGATTTCTCATGGGACCGGACCGTTCTAACACATCTGGATCATGTTTGGCTGCCAAAAAGGAACAGGAAGAATTTCCACTTGGAAGAACTGCAGCTACACTTCCCCACCCCTCCCTCCATCCCCCACGTTGTCCACCCAGTTTGATTCTCACCTACAAAGACAGAGCCAGAGGCTACTGAACACGGAGGCTACTTCTCGGGTTGTTTCGGGGAGAGCAGCAAAGTCAAATGCCAGCGCTGCAGACAGTGAGCAGGGGTTTCTCAAGTGATCTGTGTAAGAGGGGAAAGCTCTCCACCTACACGAAGAGAAGCGCCTGGGTTAAACGGACTGCACGGTGGGAGCTTGCTGAGTGCCTCCTCCCCACAGCAAGTTAAATGGCTATAGGAAATTGTTGCTTGCGTCTCATTCAATCAGACCCAGTTTCCTGGGACCTCAAACACCAAGTCCTCCCGAAATATGGCTATAATGCTGGCAAAGATTTGCAGATCCTATTTCTGCAAATTAAACCCAAATACAGTTATGTACAAAGTTAGTTTACAGAATACCTAACCCATTCAAAGTTTTGTAGACTAGATCAAAATAGGAATAAATATCATTCTTAAATGTTATCATCTAATCGTCCTGAAAAGCTCAGGACACTTGGTGGGAGGGTAGGAGGTTTCTAAAGGTAACGCACAGATATTTGGTTTTCTATATCAGAGTATCTTCACCGCTATTGGGCCAATTTTCAAATGGAAAATATGATAGGTGCTTCTTTTCAATGTAAAAATATATGTGTTTTACACTTCAAGCCCAATACTCATAGGATGACTCTAACTTCTTGTCAAGGCAATTTGTTAGGCCATTGGGCGCTGAGGACCTTTTTGAAAGAGCTTGAGTGTTCTCAAGCTGGAATTCATTTTGAAATGCAAGTAAGTCCTTGCACCTAGCCTGGGGCAACGCACACTCCTTGCTCAGCATGGGCACCCACGGGAGGGCGTTAGTTCCCGCCTCTGCCTTGGGCTAGGGAGGCCTGAAACCAAGCACACAGCTCTCTGATTATCAGGGTGGCTCATAACCCCCCCAGATCAGTCACCTGAGTTACAAACATCTTGAAGCTGAAATGAGTCCTAAAACTACGGGTCGCAAAATCAGTCTCTCCTCCGGTGTTATCCAAAGTCCTCTCTGGACCGTGATAGAAGTGTGGACGCATTGAAGGTTTCTGGAAAAGGATCTTCTGAGACTTCCTCTCCCCATGGGTGGTTCACATCAGGACCTGCTCTCGTGTCTCTGGCAGACGAAGAGCAATTAGGCCGCCCCCGACGAGAGACGTGGCAGCCAGGAGGATGGGGACCACTTTGGTTATCCCAACAAAAGAAGCAAAGATGGTGTTTCCCAGAATGGCTCCAAATTTGCATAATCCATTGAGGATGCCGAAGGCTGTTGCCCTGTAAAAGAAGAAAGGATATTCTGTAAGACGCCAACTAGACTTTATTAGATGAGTAGGGCTGAGTTCTTTCTTATCGTTGTTGTGGAGGAAGGTATAGTGAAGGTGTGGGAGGGATTTTTTTTCCCTTAAATATAAATTTAATACAATCTCATTTCAGTCATATTAGGAAATACCGACTAACATGAAGATGCAAGGACATATAACCTCACCACTGAAAAGCAATCACCACTATTACCATTCTGCAATACTTCCTTCACACTTGTTTCTTTTTGTTTTCAAATATATCCTTTTTGAACATTTTCACAGGTACTACATGAGTACTATGAACTACTGAAAAAATAAAGAAGGATGACGAAGAAAGTGTAAATGTTACTTGACCCTCTCATGACAGAGACTTATTGTCCCTAAATAGCATTTCTCCGAGTGTAAGATTACATTTCCCAGACTCCTTGGCTGCTGAGTATGGTCACGTGATTAACTGTTGGCCAATGGGATGTAAGTGAGGACTCCTGAGAAACTTCCTTAGAGATGTCCTGAGTGAGCCTTTTCCGCTCTTCTCTTCCCTCCTCCTTCCTTCCATCCCGCTTCCTGGTGGGTACCTGTTGTCACCTTGGACAGTGGCCGAGATCATGAAAGGGAGAACAAGACAGAAGGAGCCTGCAGTGCCTATTCTGGACATTTACAGGAGAGGAAAATAAAATATCCACCTTCCTAAGGCTACAGTTTTTGGGGGGGCTTCTGTCACCCATGGCAGAACCTAACCCTAATTATTGTCCCTCAGTCCCACTTCCCAGGGATAACTATTATTGACCTTCTGTCCTTCCTGGACTCCATCTGTACCCAGACACGATATTCCTGCACTCTCCCTCCCCAACCGAAACAAAATGTTTCTTTTTCAGACCACACGTTTATTAAGAATGGGGCTATATATTTATACTTTAAGTTCTTCTTTACATTTTCTTTTAGGTAACTGTACCACACTAGACCTTTACCATTCCTGTCCAGTCTTTTGTTTTCAAAATATTCTCGGATGTTTTTACAGTTTTCTCTTTTCTAAATAAGCTCTAGATTAATTTTTTTCAGTTCTTTGGGGTTGGGAGGAGGAGTCATAAAATTTTGAATGGACATTTTTAAGTTAGAAAAAATCTAAAGAAGATTTGACATTTTTGTAAGATTAAATCTTCTTAGAATTCTGTAAGGTATATCCTCATATATATTTAAGTCTTCTTTTATCTCTCAGTAAAGCTTTATAGGTTTCTTCACATAAATGTTTCACCTTTCTCAGCAATTTGATTCCTAGATAGTTTATGGTTTCTGTTATTAAACGGATTTCAATTTTATTTTAAATTTTTATATATTTTAAAGTCTGTACATTACTCAGCTTGTTCTATTACTGACCACCTTACCAGGTTATTATACTGTTTCTGGTATTCTCTTTAATTAATTTTCTTGGAGTTCTTAGATGTAAAATCCCACCTTGTGCTAATACTGATCATTTTTCTTCCTCTTATTTTTCATAAAACTTAGGAGTTCTTTGGTTCAGGGGGTGGTATGCTGTGCTTTTCCATAGCAACCTACATCCCAGTAACTCTGCCACCAATTTTGGAGCTTTTCTGGTTTGTTTGTTCTGCAGAATTTCATTTACCTGCCTTCCACACCACTTCACAATCCTTTTTGACCACAGGTCCCCTTTATGGGCTATTGTTAAAATTCCCACTTACTCCCCTGTGAGGAGAAATAACTGCCAAGCAAAGGCCTTGCCCCAAGGCCTTTAAACCAGGTCTCTTTTCACGTGGCTTGTGTAAAATAAAACTAAACCCTGGGCAGCCCTCCAGACTCTCTGCAAACGCCCCAGATCGGCCATGCCTCATGCACCTTCGTTTCTCTCCACCTCTCCCCGATCCTGTGCTTCCCTCGTTCTTCACCTTCTACTTCATCTTCCATCAGAAGGCTTGTCCTCACTTCTTTTTGATTGCGTGATACGTATAGTATCACCCTCTTATTTTCTCTCCTGGACACGGCATCTTATCCTTTGCATCTTGCCATCCACCGCAACCGATTAAGCTTTGGCCTACCCACTTCCAGGTCTGTGAGGGCTCCCACACAGGAGAAACTCAAAATCCTAAGAGACACGTATTCCATGGAATTCCAGGAAGATCAAGGTCCCCATGGTGCAAGAGCTTGGAGCAGGTAGACTTCTAGCTAAAGTCCAAATGAGTCCCACTGAGGAGCTCGGGGAAGAACTGACCTCTGGTTGGTGGGATACAGCTCCACCGTGATCACATCCAGAGCATTCCAGGCAGCGATGCTGGTCCCACAGAACAGGCACTGCCAGCCGATCATCGCGGACTCGCTGTTGCCGAAAAACAGGAAGAAGCAGCAGACCGCCGAGATCAGCATGGAGCCACCTGCGGAGGGAAGTCAAGGGCCGAAAGGATCATGAAGGCAAGGCTGGCAAGGCTGTTAGCCACAGGTCTTGCCCCAGCTTCCGTCCTCACAGGTACACCTGAAGTAACAGGCTACCGCAAGCAAAAGGCCCATCTATACACAGAGAGCACAGTTTGTACGCTCACAGGGTACCCCGGCCATGGAATCAGAACCCTCTGCATGGGCCGCATCACCAGAGTTAGCCTACGGAAAGAATCTCAAAATTGTCACTCTGCCTTCCCAGCCCAGAATAACAAGGACAAGGCAGGGGTGCGGGCTACTTAACAGTCTATTATATTGCAGACATGCTTCTACATGTTGGAGACATGTTATTATAGTTTAAAAAAAAAGAAGCCTAGCCCGGCTGGTGTAGCTCAGTGGATTGAGCGCGGGCTGGGAACCAGAGGGTCCCGGTTCGATTCCCAGTCGGGGCACATGCCTGGGTTGCAGGCCAGGTCCCCGGTGGGGGCCATGTGAGAGGCAACCGTACATTGCTCTTTCTCCCTCCCTTCTCCTCTCTCTGAAAATAAATAAATAAATAAAATCTTTAAAAAAAAAAAAAGAAAAAAAAAGAAGCCTTCTTGTAGAACTTACATTCTAGAGACGACACAACTGTAAAGGGGCCACAGAAGGCAAACCTGCTTGTTCTCCATTCACGCCCATCCATCCCAAATATCTGCCATTCTCAGCCCACTCTGTGCCCCCAAGGAGGTAAGAAACAGGTCCCAAACCACCAGCTGGGATTTCAGGCAAGAGTCCCCACCAGGCATCGGGAGCTGCAGAAGGGAGGACTTCCGATGGACAGGAAGCCAGAAGGCTGGCCTGATCCCACTGACAAGTTTCTCCTGGGGGGACCTCTGCTGGGAAACTCGCCCTCACAACTGGAGTGCCCCAAACTAGTGCCAAGCCCTGCTGGCCAGCTGGGAAATGGTAACTGTCTGCCTCGATTGTGCTGTTTATGAGAAGGGGCAGGGCTGTGACCAGGTAGCCTGGTAGCCTTTCCAAACAGCTAGGAGAAAACCAGAATGAGAGAAGACTAGCATCGGCTAACGCAAGTATTATCTGCATTCACGCATCCCTCCAAATGGCCAGCCGTGGGAACTGGCTTACGAGAAATACTGACAAATATTTGTTGAGGTCATCAAAGAAACCAAATGCTAGTCAGGGAACTGACTCTTCAACTATGTGAAGTCTTCCTCCTACAGGTCTCTCTGGCCTGCTGTACTGCTCCCATAATTCTTATTCCTCTTGTGATTGAGAAGTCTGAGTTCAAATCCCAGCCCTGCCTGTGTGACCCTGGGGGAGTCATTTAACCTCTCTGTGCTGGGTCACTTTCCCCATTTGTAAAATGTTGACAAAAAAACAATACCAACCTCACAGGGCTATTGCGAGGGTTAGATGTGTTAATATTCACAAAATGCTTGGAACACAAGCTGACCTACAATAAGCACTTCGTAGGTGTTAGTTAAAGGAAATGTCTACTTATGTCTGTCTCTCCCCACAGATCATTTGCTCCCTAAGCACAGGGATGCTGTCTGTCTCAATTAGGACTGCATTCCCACCGCTGACGGCACAGCCCAGCAGCGGGTAAGTGCTGCATAAATAAACGTTTATTGGATGAATAAATGAGGAGTAACAACCTCATCAGGAGAACTTGTCTTCCGTCGTTAACAAGACACCGCTGCCGCCCAGGAAAGAGTGCGGCAGAGCAGGCAGGACAGAGGACGCTCTGGCAGATTCAACAGTGGGATTTGTCTGAGGCCCGTGGACAAGCCTGTTTCAAAACAGATCGCCCACACTCCGCCGAAACTACCCCTGAGCACCCACTGTTCCCTGTGCACCAAGGGTGCCGGTTGGTCCACTGTGTGCCACTCAGAGTCTCGCTAAAGATACAGGGACACTGAGAGGGCACTGCCTGAGCTCTTAACTAGCTTGCTACTCAGCTCTTCACCCTCCAGCTCAGGAACGAAAGACACACATTAGCAAAAGAGTAAGAGCCAAAGAACGATTGTCTATTAGTTCTGGATATCCAATTTGGGGAGTGTGGCTTCGTTTGGCATCACAGAAATCAAGGATATATGCACAGTGACGAGAAGGGCTTCAGAGGCGAGGAAAGGATGTCTATTCCCTTCCCCGCCCTGCCTGCTTCCTGCGCCCAGACTTCCCTCTGCACCCATGTGAAAGCTTGAGCCGCTCATGGGAAGCGGGCCATTCTTGCTCTCCTGTGCACGCGCCCCACCCCTTGTGCACATCTCTCTCCAGAGAACTTCCTCGGCTACGCCAACACCTGACCATAGACTTCCCTGTTAGACCCTGGCACTCCAAAGGCCAGTGACAGAATGGCCAAGTGTCCCAGGTCTACCCTCACACAGCTTATCTCACGGGAGCGAGAAGAGGCATTATTCGTGACCATGATGGGACAGAAGCTCAGACACGGAAAGGAAGTGGTGCGGACTCGTCAGGGGAAGGTCAGCCGAGATGACTCCTTGTCATGGCCTGTACGCAATGCCACCCTATAGCACCTTCTGCTAGAAAGCTGGGTGCTTCAGACTAATCTAGGAAAGAGGCCATTTTCATGGGTTCTGGTCAAATCCAGCAGCACTGTTAAGTGGCAGTGGGATGGCAGGTAAGGGGCTGGGCACAGGCATTACAGGAGTCCACAGGCCACCGCCTTCCCCACCGTGGGCTTCAGATCTGACCAGGGCACTGTCTGTAACAGAGGACACAGCTCAAGCCACCAAGCCTAAGAGATGACACCATCCCCACCATAAGGTTAAAAAGCTAAAATCACAAGCATTTCTTATGCTCCCCATTCTAAATATTCATGATGCTATTTATAATAATAATTTTCAACAGGAGCCCAACACCAGGAAAAAATTGTCTTCCCATAGAGACCTGACCAATGTGCTCTTCCCTGACAAAATGACTATGTGATTTATTCTGTTTCCCTTTGAGCTTCATTGCTAGGAATCTTAGTATTAATTTTACTGAGCAACTACATCCTTAGGTCAGACCTACGGCACATTTATTAGTGTGCCGTCTGCTTCCCTGCCCCTGGCCCTGACTCATATTCTAATATACATTTCCTCTGGCCCTGCGTATGTACACTTTGTTTCCTGTTCACCGTGAGTGGCAAGAGTTTCTGAAATAAACTGCTCCAAATCCTGGCAGAATAAAGCAAGACACATACGAATATAGCTACCATTTCTGAGAACCTGCGATGCACCAAGTACTACAAGATGCTTTGAGTACATCACATTCAGTCTTCACAAACACATACCAGCTAGTTAGGGGTATCCCCATCTTATAGATAAGAAAACTGAGGTCCGGGAAAGTAAAAGTTCATGTTCAAAGTCAAACAGCCTGCAGGTGATAGAATTCCTACGCGAGTCCTGTCTGACTCCCGAACCCAAAGTGTTATCACTGTTAAATAATATGCAACATTTAAAATCATCAGACAAAACCAATGCTCATTTAAGAAAGAGCATTTTATATATTTTTCTGGAAATAGCCTTATAAAGCATGTCAAATAGATATACTTAATATCCCTACTAAAGTACTAATAAGGTCAGTGACTGTCAAAGACTTGTTCAGCTGGGAAATGGAGATGAGCCACTGGCCTGAACCAGGACAGAGGCCTCAGACCACATCCATGGGGGCCCTGGGATCTGGTCGTGCCTCTTTGACTCTATGCCAGCAGATTCCGTCTTACCCATGTGGTTTCCCTTGCCAGATTCCTTTAAGAAACTGAAAAATTGCACCAAACACTTTCAGTCACTGCCTCGGCCCGCTGGAGAGCAGAGGTGGCGTCCCTGTCAACTCACCGATCATCTTGAGCCTTCCCATTCTGTCCATGAGCAGGGCGGAGATGATGTTCCCGGGCAGCACGGACAGGCTGCCCAGGAAGCTGACGAGGTAAATCAGGAAGTCGTTATCTTGCTCGAAGTCCATGTGACAGCCCTCCTTCTGCTCCAGAAAGGTAGAGTTGATAAAGCGACAGTTGATGAACTTATGCTCATAGAGGTCTGGGGAGAGAAGGAAACCGCGGGTTCGTGTATCGTGGAGGAGGACTTAAGGGGAGTCAGGCAGAGTCAGGATGAAGTCATGCCCCTTCCGGGGGCAGGCTGCACCAGCCCTTGGACAATTGGAGAGTCTCAAAGTCAATGCCGCATTTGCCAAGGGCTGAAGCGAGAAACCTCTACCAATGCAATGACCTGTTCCACTTCTGATCAGCGAAGAAAAATGAAACATTCGCTGAGAGGCTTGTTTAAATACATCATCTCTCAAGCCACATACCAGTCCTCCCAGGCTACCCAGCTGACAGAAGCTGAAGACAGAAGAATTAGGTCCAGATTGAGTCAAACACTCCAGAGCCCATACAGAAACCTGGACATTCTTCAAAATAGAAATAATTGGGCCAGTGGCTTTCAGAGCAGGCGTGCAGGGCGCCAGAGCAGGGGAGATAAATGGGGAACACAGAGGATTTTTAGAGCAGTGAAAATACTCTTTAAGATCTATACATTTGTCCAAGCCAACGTACAACACCAAGTGTGTGATGTGTAACACCAAGGGCACAGGGCACAACACCAAGAATGAACCCTAACGTAAACTACGGACTTTGGGGGACAATGACGTGTCAGCGTAGGCTCATCAATTGTAACAAATGTGCCCCTCTGGTAGGGATGTTGACATGAGGGAGGCCAACTCTGGGGGTGGAAGTTTATGGATATCACTACCTTCCTTCTGATTTTACTGTAAACCTGAAACTTCTCAAAAAAAAAAGTCTTAAAAAAAAATAGAAACCATTTGCTTTGGAATCGGTTCCAGGTCTTCAGACACCTTCCAACACCAGCTCTTCTGGCAGAAGTAACATTAAATAGGCTCCCGGGAACCCTGGGTTTGGGGCAGTGACCTTATTTATCCTCCCTGAACCCCAGCTACAAAACGGGAGGAGCACCCCTGCTATCTCCATGGCTTCCCAGCTCTCACGTCTCAGGACTGCAACTCTTTGCAGACCAAGAGGCATCATTAAAACTTGAAAAAAGAAAAAATACACCAGGTTTTCGTGACAAATAGGAAGGCACAGAACTATTATTATTATTATTATTTTTTAAGTTCAGGCTAAAAAAATCATTTAGGAAGGCTAAGTCCCATGGTAGATTATTCAGAGACAAGGGTATGTGGAGACCAGATGTTGAACCTTTGAAGCTGACGTCACGGAGGAAAAAGAGGTTGTTAGGTAACCATCCCTCGGTGCCGATGCCAGGGAGAGAGTGCTGACCTGGACATAGTGCATGTGGTTCAGGGGAAAGATCACAGACTTTGGAGCCAAACCATTGAGAAATGAATGCAGGCTCCATCAGCTTGCTAGCTGTGGCCTTGGTCAAGGGACTTATGCCCTAGTTTTCCTTAGCTATAAGATGGGGCTGTTTGGGGCAGTTTTCACTTGAGACCATGGAGGTTAAACAGCTGGTGACGCTCAGTTAGCTTCCTTATATCCCGCGTCCACTTGGTATGACATTAACATGTGATGAGAGCAATAAGAATCACAAGGAGAGAGGAATGGATGGGGTTTTGTGATTTTTTAAATCACGGATATCATAAATGGTGTGATTTGAAAATATTCTGATCCTCATTCCATGCAGAAAGCTTGCAAACATGCCGTCTTTCTCTTTGCGTCTTTTTGATGCCGTGAGTCTTGCATTTTGCAAGTTTCGGATGAGGCAAGGCCTTCAAGAAAGCACTTTGTGGAGAAAACACAGCCCTCCTGGAATATGACATTTCATCTGTGGCATACTCTGTTCCGAGGACCATTCGCAGAGAGTATCAGTCTCACTGAGATCAGGACACGCACCCAAAACTTTTGTTTCCTTTATAAGTGGTAAAAGCAGGGTGTGGTAAGTTCAATGCCTTGGTGAAGACTGTGCAACTCACCTGCTCCATCCTCGGGGCGAGAACCAATCCTAAGGCTCATATATGAGATCAGTCCACCCGACAACCTCCCCACTCTGTCCGTGTTCTTACCTGTGTTATAAAAGATGGTAGATTCGATGGTGCAGTTTTTGAAATAGGTATCAGTGGATGTAACGTCTTCAAAATAGCACTCGTCAAAGAATGTGTCTTCAAAGAGAACGTGTTTAAAGTACATCTTTGTGAACCTGTAGAAAAGATGTTTGTTCCTGAGTGATCCATCCAAGAAAAAAGGAGATTTGAGAGCAAAATGAAACACAGAGACAGGAAGAAAAAGGAGAACTATAGGCCAAAGTGTACTGAAACGTTATTTTTAACCTAGACTAGTTCCCCATTTCTGAGCTGCTGGCTTCGTCAGTGAGGACGGCTTCAGGAGCGTGGAAGTGGGTGCCTAACGCAGGGGCACACGGGGGAATGGGCATCAGCCTGGTGGTCCCCAAGGGCAGCTCCATGGCCCTTCTGCATTGGAATCATAGAAAGGTGAACACAGCGAAATAAAAATATTGGTAGCATCTCACTTTATGAGGAGTTTAAAAAACCTGCAGGCCCCTCAGCTGGTCTTAGTAAGTTTAAAAGCAATTGATTTGTGAGAATCTTCATTTTTAAAATAGCCCCAACAGAGATGTGGGGAAATAGGCACTTCCATTCTCATTGTTAATAGAACGTAACTGGTGTGGCCTGTTCAGAAAGCCATTTTGCAAAATTTTCAGGGCACAGTCCCTTTGACCTAAGAATAATCACTTCTAATAATTTATCCTATGTGTACTTACTCATCCATTCAAAGAGATACATTGGCTGATGCTCATTGCAATGTTTCTTATGACAAAAAGTGACTATTCAATAGATGACAGATAGATAGACAGATATCATACAATGGAATACCGCATGGCCAGTTACAGTTACTAGGTAGATCTATATGTCTTAATATGGAACAATCTTCAAAACATATTATTAACCAAAAAAAATCAAGTGCAATATAGTGTTCATAGCGTGTGACCTTTCATGGAAGAAGAAAGGATATGATCACATGCCTCCAAATGCAGAGACTGTATCTAGAAAGCGACAGAAGGAGCTGGTACATGCCATGGCCCTGGAGAAGTGCGATGGCCCTGGGGAGGTGCGATGGGGGTTAAGAATGAAATAAACCTGCCCTGGCTGGTGTGGCTCAGTGGACTGTGTGCCGCAAGGTCACCGGTTCGATTCCCAGTCAGAGCTCATGCCTGGATTGCAGGCCAGGTCTCCAGTGGGGAGCGTGTAAGAGGTGACCAATCCATGTTTCCCTTTCACATCAATGTGTCTCTCCCTCTCTTTCTCCCTCTTTCCCTTTCTCTAAAGACACATAAATAAAATCTCTTTTTAGAAAAAGAAAAGAAATAAACTTAACTTGTCCTTTGTACCAAGTACATGTATTATTTTTTCACTTAAAACATAAAACATTTAATGGGAGGAAGCACCTAGGTGATTAAAAGGTGCAGCCACATGTGGGAGCTGCTGCACTATTCCAACTCCAGCATAAACTTAAGAGGAAAGAACAATATTGCATTTAAAACACAAGCACTGAGAAACACTAACATCACCTTCCACTGGTTATATGTCCTAAACTTGGCCAAACTCATCATCTAGAAACCTCTGGCTATGTTTTCCTACATGAACAATTACAATCCATCATTTGACCCATGCATGATCATCTGTCTATTCATTTCCATATTTAGTCTTCAGCAAACACTCACGGAGCACAGTGCAAGGTACTGTGCGTACAGAGAGGAAAGACATGGTCTCTGTCCTCAAGTCGAATTGGGACAAAAAGCAAACAGGCAACTGTGAGGCAGTGGGAGTCACAGTGATAGAAATAGCACAGGGTGCTGAGGGTCATTGTTCCTTTTCAGGGCCACCAGATAATTCGGTCCAAGACCATACACGATGGCCAGTTCCCTTACTCTGCAGGCTATATTGCAGTCTGCTCAGAACCCTGACCAGAGCCACTTATCAGTAGCCTCTGAAAAAAGACCTCACACCCAGAAAAAGACCTGGGCAAGTGCTTCCCAGAGGTGCCCAGGCCACCTGCACCAGAATAACACAGGAGGCTACTATGAAAGAGACAGTTTCCTACTTCACCCTCTCGGATAATAATCCCCAGAGTCCGATACCAGTTTATTATACCTAAAAAAAATATGAGAGTCATTGATCTAGAAAGCCAGATTATTTTGGATAATTTTCCTTGGGGTCAAATTTACTACAGACATTAAAAAAGAGACCTCCAAAAGCTATTACTGAACTCTCTGGATTTCCACGGAAAAACTAATTGGTTGCCTTTTGTTACAGAAAGGGGCCTCTGATTTCAAAATAAGTGTAACTTGCAGGCTGAATGTGTTTACCCAGGAAAGCTATTTCTAAAGACCGTCTTAGGTCTTTGCCTTTCTTAATATATCTTTCTCTTTAATAGAGCAATAGGCTGCTGATGTGGCCTTCTGTGATATTTTAATATTCCGGCAAAAGTGGGTAGAAAGCGGTGCCATAAATCATAACGCAGGCAGACCTTAAAACTAATCTCCAAGTGAATTATATAAAAAGCCTAAGTTACAAAGAAAGAGATAAAAGAAAAGAGGGCCAGGGTCTATTTTATGAGTCTCTGTATAAATCATCTCTTCCAATCTCTAAATTATATACTGAACGGGTCCAAGAATTTTCATTCAGGACACGTCAAAGGTTGAAAAAAAAGTCAGCAAAAGAATCACGTGAAACTTTTCTTGTAAGGAAACTGAAGCCAGTGACAATCCAGTGCCTATGGCAGAATTATTATGATGAACATTATCCTGCGGTCACCCCGAGGCCCAGTGCTTGTCCACCAAGTGATCGAAACTATGCCAACAGTCCCATCTATTTCATTACCTTGATGGCATCACCCTCAAGAAATTCAGTCTATTCTCCTGGCTGGTGTAGCTCAGTGGATTGAGCGCGGGCTGGGAACCAAGCGGTCCCGGTTCGATTCCCAGTCAGGGCACATGCCTGGGTTGCGGGCCGGGTCCCCAGTGAGGGCCATGTGGGAGGCAACCATACATTGCTGTTTCTCTCCCTCTCTTTCTCCCTCCCTTCCCCTCTCTCTAAAAATAAATTAAAAAAAAATAAAAATAAAATCTTTAAAAAAAAAAAAAAAGAAATTCAGTCTAATTAAAGAAATAAGCAATAAAACGGACAGTTACAATTTAGTGATAATTAGCCAGATAGAGGTACGCTATGTAGTCACTTCAAAATAGGCACATGTGATTCAGTCGGGAGACACACAAGATGACTGATTCCGAAGGACAAAAATAAAAGAGTCTTCCCTTAGCTGTGTAAAGGATGTCAACCAAAACAGAGAGGAGATATTACACAGAAAGGTAAGACCCAAAGTGCCCCACTGAAGTCAGAATTCCCATTGGCACTACCTCTATGCATCCCTGAACTTGTCGTGAACAAGGCCATACAAGAAGAAGCAAAAAAAATAAAACGATAAGAAAGGAAGAGACACAACTGACGAAGTAGAGAGAAATCCAATGTTTAATAATTGGCAGCCTCTACAGTATAAAGATGTCCCCAGAGGAATGCAGACATTCTATATAATTCCAGTCAAAACCCCAACCAGCTGTTTAGAATGGAATTTTAGAAGCTGATCCTGAAATTCATGGGGAAGAGTACGGAGGCAAAACTAGTCCAGAAAAATGTCACGCACTAGGTGGAAGAATCTAATCCTCCCAGAAATACAACGAAATGGAAAGTTATGGAAAATAAGTCAGTGTGGTTTTGGTAAAAGGAAAGAAAAAGCAACCCATGGAACCAGAGCACAGAGGCCGTGTGTAAAGCTCTGATTCTTTACAATAATACATGTAAAGAAATCTGACATATGATAAAAGTGTTACTGATTATCGTCAGGGGAAAGACGGGCAATTTCATACATGTTGTAAAGATGATTTGCTATTTGTTAGGAGAGAACCGAATTAATCCCTGTCTTGTATACAGAGGCCACGTCCAAAAAAATTAAGGACCTACAGGTAGAAAGGCAAGCTTAAAACGTAGATTAAAAGAAAAGCATAGAAACTGACTTTATCACTTCGAATGTGAAAGCTTTCTGAAATAAGAGCCAAAAGGCACCAACTTCAAAGGGAAAGATGACAAATTTCGTGCCAAAAAACGCAAAAATCTGCACAAGAAAGGACTCCACAAAGCAGAACTTAAAAAGGAAGTCACAAAGTGTCGCAGCAAGGGGAGCCTAAGGAGACAGGACGGCTAAGTGTGACGTGGTGCCCTGGATGGGCTCCTGGAACAGCAAAGGAAACTGGGGAAAAATGAAAAACATCTGCATACAGTATGGACTGGAGTTGACAGTAATGTATTTGTATTGCTTCCTTAATTGTAACACGTGTTCCATAGTAACTGAAGGTGTGAATAATAAGAAAAACCCAGGTGTGGGGTAGATAGACACTTTCTGCACTATCTTTGCAATTCTTCTGTGAATCTAAAACTGCTCTGACATTGAAAGTTTATTTTTAAAAAACCAACCACTGTCAGAAAATTTTTAAACACATAATTGACTACTGCTTTCTACGCCTAAGTTTAAAGAACTCCTTGCTGTCAACTATCCAAAATTCATCTGTTGAAACCTAACCCCCAACGTGATGGTGTCAGGAGGTGGGGCCTTTGGGACAAGATTCGGTCATGAGGCTGGAGCCCTGGTCCACGGGATCAGTGTCCTCATAAAAGAGGCCCCACAGAAAAGCGCCTTGAACTTGGACCTCCACCCTCCAAAACTGGGAGAAATAAATTTTTGTTGTGTGGAAGCCCCTCCGTCTGTGGTATTTTGTTATAGTAGCCTGGACAGAGTAAAATGCCATGCAAATTAATATGAAAATGATAATCCAATAAATAAAATAAGCGAGGCCCATGACCAGGCACGGACGTGGAAACCGGAACACCAAACACCCCATACCTCCGGTCACGGCCACTTCCTCAGACCGAGAACCCAGAAGGCGCACACACCCCCTCCCACCGCTGGCCGCGGCACAGGGCTCTGCAGCACTGAACCGGGCCCACCGCCGCCGGGAAAGTTCTTAGCAGGGCCCCACTAGAAGGAGCTCTTACGGGTGCATAACATTTCTGCCTCATGTGTAACATCGACCCCTTCTTTTCGGGGGGTGCGTTTGCTTTCTTTCCCTCTCCACTCTCCCTGTCTCCTGCTATAGATGACCTTCCTGGGTTTGGAGTTAAACCTTACAAATCTAGTTTATACCCTGAGCTCTTCACCCCCGGCCTTCGACAAGAACTTATGAGAGATTTTCCCCTACTTCCGCTGGCCTGTTGTCTTGTGCGAAGTTTTCTCATTGCCATTGGTGCTTCTAACCCTGAGCAGAGCACAGCAACTTCCCTTTGGGCTGTGAGGAAAATTCGGGATCACGACGTTACTTCCTGGGTCCCAAGCTATCACAAACAGGAAGCAGGCACGTTTGCCTGCCATCCAGGGAGGTGGAAACCCACTACATCCTCTCCTGCCATCCTAACCCTCGCAGAACCCATCCCTGCCAAGTAGAAAATTCTTTCTAAAGGGACAGGGTAAGTTAATTAATTACTTAGTTAATGCATGCTCTGGGATGAAAAGCTATCCTGTTTTCAATTAGCAATGAAAAAAGAAAAAGGCTGGCCTCACATTTTTGTTCAGGGTTTCAAATACGAACTTTTTTTTTTTTTTTTTTTTTTTTGTCTTTCTGGTATTTCCCAAAAAACTCAGCATTCTGAAGCAAAAGCAGCCCGAGGATGCAGAGCCACCTGATCACATGAGATGCACCGGGAGGCTGCAGGTGGTGCTGAGGGAGCAGGCCAAAACTCATCTGTGTACTTTCGTCCCTTCTTGGGGTCCCACAAGGGGCTGAAATTTAGGTTTCAGTCCGATCTCCTTTATTGACAAAACCTCTGGGTCAAGTTTGAAGCCGTTTTTACACAAAGGCATTTCCCCCCAAGGGCAACAGTCAATAAAGGAAATAACTTTTATCTAAATTTTAAATCGGAGAAATATGGATACTGGGATCCATATCCATAATCAAGGAAGGGATACTGGTAACAAAGGGAAAACTACCCCCACAAGCAGAAGACCATCAATTTAACTTTCCAAAGAGGCTTGTGGTTTTCAAAGACAGGGTGTTTTCTAGCTGCAGACCAGCAGATGGCAGCATAATGCAGAAAAAGAAACTGGGTTTGTTTATTCCTCACAGCAACTTCAAAGGTTCCTCATCTTCCAAGGGGAAAAACACCTTTTTTACTCAACAATTTGCTGGAAGAAAAATTATGAGCTTCAAGTAGTTGTAATTTTTGTATCCACTGGTTAAAAACCGTATATACGAGCCCTGACTGGTGTGGCTCAGTTGGTTGGGGGTCATCCCGCAAAGCGAAAGGTCGCTGGCTCACTTCCCGGTAGGACATGTGCTTGGGTTGCAGGACAGGTGCCACCTTAGGGGTGTGTGAGCGGCAACCAGCCGATGTTCTCTCTCACATCGATGTTCCTCTCTTTCTCTCTCCATTCCCCTCTCTCTAAAATTAAATAAGTAAATGATCTTTAACAAAAAATGGTTTAAACGTAGGCAAAACTTTTCTAACACTTTACTCACGGTTCCCCCGAAGGACAACACCATGGAGGAAGACAGACCACGCTGACCTGTCCTTGAGGGTAATATTGGGTAGAAGAATAACATAAGATAGTGTCACGTTAGCCTTGGCCTTGGACTGGAAAAGTGTCCAGAATCAAAGAAAAAGCTCGACAACCGGGCAGCGGGTTGGTGCAGGGACCTCAGCGGCATGAGCTCTGGTGACATTAAAGGATCGATCACAGCTCACCCTGCGTAGCTCACCATCCTCAGGGAGGATGGTCTGAGTGGCCCTCCACAACGCCTCCATCCTTGGACAGATCGGCTACGGCCAGGACCCCAGGCATGACAGGGAGCCAGCCCAGGACAGACAGAGCCACCAGGGGAATGACGGTGTCTCTGGCAGCCATGATAATAAGTTCTGCTGCCACCGACGGACTTCTTATCTTTCCGACGGAGGTCTGTGGTCTCTCACTTACTTATCATTCACCAGCTTCCCGTGTTGGTGAATCTGATTTTCCATCGTGAAGTTGATCGTGGCGCCGTACACGTGCTCACCGAAAAACACCTTCATTTTGGACTTGTATTCCTCATCTTGAAAATACCGGATCATGTCCGGGAACCAGACTGTCAGTCCGTAGTAGCTGGAAGAGAGAAGACGGAGTATTTGGGAAGAGGGATTCCTTCAAGTGCAGAGTCTGCATTCCTGACTGGAGGTAGATGACACTCATTTTAAATGCGTTAATGGGGTTCATTGTTAGTAAATCTAATCATAGAACCTGTCATATTAACGGATCTGAGGAAGAAAATCATGGTCATCTCTACTGGTGCAGAAAAGGCATTTGATGGAAAAAACAACATTCATTCCTGATGAAAGTACCAATAGATTAGGAACTGATGGACACTCCCTTAACATGTAAGAAAATACCTATCGCAGCTCAAAAGGCAAAATCTTACCAATGGGGAAGCTCTATAGACATTCCCACTAATGTCAGAAACGAGATAAGGATACCCATTGTCACCGTGACAACTGA
>PVJI01020345.1:0-29134 GCA_004026765.1 Micronycteris hirsuta | reverse complement strand
AGTTGTTACTTTACATAGTTGTTGTTTTCTTGTGTTTCACAGTCTACAGTGATATAGTTGAATACCTGTATATGCATGAATTTATGTTATTACCACCTATCTTTGTAGAAGAATCTGCCCACGTAAGTATTCTCCAATTTAAAATACTGGCAAGTTTAATTCCAAACTCTGATTTAGAAGTTAGCCATTTTGTTCCCAGAGGAATTTTTTTTTTTTAATTCTTAGTTACATGACTGCCTGAAACTATTTGCCACTGCTGTCAGAGCTCCAAAGTCAACTTATTTGTCACTATCTAACCCCAGTGAAGAAAGGAAATTTATTTTCCATCTTATGAGTTGTGTATCAAGGTACAGATCAATAATAGTACCAATTTCTGACCATTTAGTGCATTCAAACAGTGCCATTTAAACTGTGTGTTAATGAAAGATGAATCACTCTTGGGCGGTATGGCCTTGAATCACTTGTTCTTTCTATGTGAAAATATACTTTGAATGATTTACAACAGATTCACCAATAATCTCTGGAAATTGTTTTAAATGTTATTGACTTCCTATGTGCATGTGCATATGCATATACAATTAATTATACATGTATAAATATGTATGTCTATTCATATGTGTGTTTACATATTATATGTATAAATGACTCTTAATTTTAGATTTTATTTATTTATTTATTTATTTATTTTTAGAGAGAGGGGAAGGGAGGGAGACAGAGAGGGAGAGAAACAGCAATGTATGTTTGCCTCTCACATGGTCCTCACGGGGACCTGGCCTGCAATCTAGGCATGTGCCCTGACTGGGAATCGAACCGGGACCCTTTGGTTCCCAGCCCGCGCTCAATCCACTGAGCTACACCAGCCAGGGCAAATGACTTTTAATTTTAAATGTCTACTACTACTGAAATAAAATCTCAAGGACAACAAGTAGCATACATTTAATAAGTTTATAAAATTTCATTAAAAGAAAAAATCTTTTTATAATTATGTTGGCAATATTCTTAAAAAAGTTTCAGAGAAAGGTGATTTCTTACCAAAAATGGGGCGAAATCGAGGTTAAGTTAGTTACAAGAAATGTATCATTTTGCTTACTAAACAATAGATGGATTATTATGTAATTTGTGTTTAATCAATTTTTCTTAATATATTATACAGCAATATATGATTTAAATTCACTTAAGTAGACAAAGTACATAGTAAACCTACTGAAAAATGCATAAAATTAACCCATTTTTAATTGTAATCTTAGACAATGAAAGTAGTAGACAAAAAATACTTTGGTCAGTATAAGGATAATTGAACTGACCAAATAGTTTTATCAAGAGAGATTTAGTTTTTGTTTTACTCAGAACTACATTAACTAAATAAATGTATGACATGGCACTAAATTAGTTGTCTAATTTTCAAAACTCTTCATGCTTCATTTGCATTATACTGAAATTCATAAACCATGGGCACATACTTGGCCAAGAATTATCCTTTGACTATAGCAAACACATTGTTGCAAAAATGAATTTCCTAAGACAAAAGAGTATTGGATGATATAAACCTAAGTATTTGGAGCCACCTGAAATGAAATTCAGAAATTGTAATTTGGCCAAAAAGTCCCCTGGTAAAATAATTAAATTTGTCATTATCTGAGTTGATTGGATAGCCTTCTAGACAAAGTAAAATTCAACAGATAATTTGTAACACATGATGCCATTACCAGCTCTTATGTTTAGTGTTTGGCTTTTGAGAAGCCATTTGGTGACAAAATACCTCGTATCTAAATGAGATTAAGATGATATCTAATCTTTTTTTGCAAAAATCCATAGGAGATCTCTAAATGTTGACATAAAGTTAGCATATGGGCATCCATTCCAGAGCATTCTAATTGCCTTCTCAACTCCTCTCCCACAAAAAAAGAATTTCAGTGAAAGGATGAGGTCAAGCCATCTTTCCATTGACCATGGAAAACTTATTTGGAATCAGGAAATAACAAATTAAAAGGGTGAAAGTCCTTCCAATCTCTACCTGATGCAGAATGACAATGTACTAATTAAAAGTGGGGCATCGTAACCAATGACTCTTAATGAGGGCCACTCCTCCCCTCGGGACCCTCATCTCTCAGTCATCCAGCCGGAACTTCTTCACGGCACACTTCTGACATCTGACTGCAACCACACAAATGACTCCAAAAGAGTACTACTCAGGAAAGCCCTTCCTGATGCCCTGACCCACAAAGAGCTTTAAATTACTAAGTTTTAGCCCTGGCTGGCGTAGCTCAGTGGATTGAGTGCGGGCCTGCAAACTAAAGGGTTGCTGGGTTGATTTCCAGTCGGGGCACATGCCTGGGTTGTGGGCCAGGTTCCCAGTAGGGGATATATGCAAGGCAACCACACACTGATGTTTCTCTCCCTCTCTTTCTCCTTCCTTTCCCTTCTCTCTAAAAATAAATAAATAAAATATTTTAAAAAAATAAATAAAATAAATTACTAAGTTTTAGAATAATTTTTATGCAGAAAATGTCTTGCCATATTTAAGACATAGTTCATCCTGGCTCCATTCCAATGAAAATGATAGCGATTATGAGCTTTTAATTATATAATATACCACCCACTTATTTGTGGATAATTATGCTGATTATAAACACTTCTTCATTTTAATGATAACTGTATATTTATATCTTTATAACATCTTAATATTTGAATGCAGTAATCGTCTCAGCTCTTTCTGAATGTACAGTTTCATATTTAAATATGCATTGAGATTCTTATGTACAATTTGTTGTGTGACCCCCAAGTTCTGATAAAAGCTAATTAATCATTACCATTTGGGAGAGGATGAGTAACACCTAGGAAATCTGTAGACTAGAGCATGATGTCAATTTCATATCAACATTTATGAACTCATGATATTTATTAAACATACCTGCATGTAAAGATAATAATATGGACTATAGAACTAAAAGGAAGTAAGCTTGAACATGTTAACATCTTATGTATAGAACAGAAATTTCCCCAAGATGGTACGTGAAGAAAAATTCTAGTCCCAGCTTGGACACAAATTTACTCCCTCAGCTTAAAAAATTCTTCCCTCAGTTAGTACATTTTTTAATTTTAATTAACAGAAAACTCAAATCAATCTCACTTAAAGTAAATTTATTAATTAATATAATCTACCTACTCCAGGCAGGGTTTGATCCAGTGCTTTAAAGATATTGTTATATGCCCTGGATGGTGTAGCTCAGTGGATTGAGCGTGGGCTGGGAACCAAAGGGTCCCGGTTCGATTCCCAGTCAGGGCACATGCCTGGGTTGCAGACCAGGTTCCCAGTGAGGGCCATGTGAGAGGCAACCATGCATTGATGTTTCTCCCTCTCTTTCTCCCTCCCTTCTCCTCTCTCTAAAAATAAATAAGTAAAATCTTAAAAAAAATAAAGATATTGTTATAAAGTAATTATACTCTATTTTAGCCTGTCTTCTAAAATCCACGTTGATATGGTAGTAGGCAGAATACTGCCTACTGTGTAGATAGTAGGGTGGCCCCCACGATTTTTGCCCCAGGGTGTACAAACCCTGTATAATCCCTTTCCATAAAGTGTCAGCAGGACTAATGGAAATGATGGGACATAGGTTACCAATGAGTTGACTCTGAAGATAAAAAGGGAAGATTATTCCAGATGCAACTGACTGTATCAGTCCGAGTTTTCCAGAAAGACACAACCCACATCCACCGGATGACTTCCTTCTCCTCTTGCTCTTTCTGGCCCCGCCCTTCTAGCATGGTTCCAAAAACAATGTGCAATAACTGCAGTTGTTTTTGAACTCTGCAATCTCACAAGAAGATGAGGGAGCACCAAATATCTAGGATGTTTTTGGTTCATGTAATTCAGAAAAAATGACTTAAGCTGAAAAATTGTCCAACCATAATAATAGGGTTTAATGTCTTTTGACTTTATTAAGCTTTACTTCATGTGACCCACCCAACTAAAGAATGGAGTAGATGTCATTTTACAGGTAGTCCTACATCCAAATGTCCAAACATAAGATGGAGCGGGTGTTGTATTCACACTGTAGCTGGGTGGCAGATCCCTATGCAACAGTTCTCAGAAAAACCACACATAGCCATGTACAAATGCTCAGGGCCAATACAATGAGTATTACGAGGGAACACTGTTTCAATCAGTGTTTTCTTCATAAAATTAAAATCCTCTTTGTAAGGTTGCATGAACATACATATTTCAGATGCTTCAAGAAAAGGAAGTATCTTCTGTTCATTTGAATTAAGAAATATTGAAAAAGATGTGGGTAAAAGAATTTTATCTTCATTGAAAAATTGATATGTTGGAGTGACCAAATTTTCCCAATTCACTTGATTTTATTGTTTTTTTTTTTCTAGTTTAGCACTCAAAGTCCTGTGTTCTACGAAACTGTTCATTCTCAGGCAAATGAGCACCAGTGGTCACCCCATGTGAGCTGGTCACTACCCTAGGCCCATTTATAGTTATCTTAGAATCATATCTGTTAATAAAATATGAACCAAGATCCACAGGCAAAGGAGGAGGCTTCACGGGCAATTCAAATCTATGTGTAGAAAAGAAAATGACTTGGAACATGGTGAATACGTAGAAATCTCAGGTTAGGAAATACCAATAAGAGTAGATCCCACTAATCCTGATGAAGAGTGACATCAGGAGTGAACGACACGATATTAATTAGCTGTTCATTGTATTTTAAAATACTGAGGGACAGTAATAGTCTACAAAATTACACAGACGCACGTCCACAAGGACTGAATAACTGGTGATTTTAGGAGCATTGCAATACTGAACCATTATAGAACATTTGAGATGATATAGTATTTGTACAATATGGGGCAAAAGCAGGTTTACAGTTCTTCATATGGAAAATAACACAATAATTAATAAGTAATAATAATATAAGGATAAACTCTGTGTTTCCCTTACTTAACCATCGTAAACCCACTTTTGCTCCACCCTGTATAAAACAGAAATGCAATGACAAACAGGTTTAATTTTCTCTAATTGCAGAATTCTTTTTAGTCCATAGGATTTGGAAAGTGATGTCAGTTTTACATTTGTCTCTTCCATTATGGCTGCCGGTAGATAACAAGATTTTCAGCAGCAGCATCTTTGAATAAAACAACAAATGTATTTTACGGTTCATTAACCATGCTAATACATACATATTTTGCCAGTCAATTTGAATAACAGATTACAGCTCACTGTGCATTTTCAGCAGGGTTTACTGATTTAAGTTACCTTTAAATAATCTGATCAGGAAATAGAAGCAAGTTTTGATTATAGTGTTCAACCCCAGAACAAATTCATCACTTTAGTCGTTGTACATTTTTTTATACAGCAGATTTTGCTTAGAATTCTTCTCAGGTATTTTCCTTCTCACGGGAAACCTTTTTTTCTTAATTTCTACAGTTCTATATTGATCAAGATGATTTCTGTCAATGTTATGATAATTACTTACAAATAAAACACATGACAAATCTGCAAAGTAATTTCTCCTTATAATCCAAATTATTACTTCAAACACTTTTAATTTTTCCTCAAATATCCCTGATTGCCTATCTGATTTTTTTGTTTGAAATTGCTCTATTTTCATTTAGATCTAGCAACGAATTAAAAAAAAAAAAAGAATAAATAGATAAAGCAATCAAGACTTCCAAAAGTTGCCCTAACTGGGGTAACTAAGTGGGTTGGTGTCCTCCTAGAAACCCAAAGGTTGTGGGTTCAATTCCCAGTCAAGGCCAGACCAGGTCCTTGTCTGGGAGCTTGAGAGAAGCAAACAATTGATGTTTCTCTCACCCACTGATGTTTCTCTCCCTCTCTTCCCCTCTCTCTAAAAAAATGAATAAGTTTTAAAAAATCTTTAAAACTAAAAAAAGCAAAAAGAATTCAGAAAGTCAAATAAACCAAAGCATTAGCCAAAGAAAAACTTCCTCCAAGCACCACTTAAAGTAACTTTTAGGAAAAGGCTAACAAATACATATGAACAACCTCCTTACTTTTTACCCATCTACATTAATCTACAGGCAGTTTTCTGAATTCTGTTTTGGTCTAGCCGCAGGCAGGACATGGAAGACAACTATATTCTAGAAAGAAGGCACTCTATCCAGAGGAGAGTAGAATAACAGCAGAACTATCTTGATGAAGAGAAAACACACAATTCCACTTTCTTCTATCTACTTGCACAGAGGGCTCATCTCATTATTTCTTTGAACTTCCTAGCAGTTTCCAATTCCTTCCTCAACTGGCATTGGGTTCATTCCCAGGCGGTGCGGCAGCCACGCCAGCAAGGGCACTGAGACAGCAGTGACTGCAGTGTCCTGGCCCCCTGCTCTCCCCTTCTCAAGGTGCATCTCTGTGGACTTTTAACGTGTAGTTGAATGAACAACACAGTGATCATTGTTCAGTGGATTGGTCAACACTACAGTGAATCAGGGAACTGACCACACAATTCTACACTGTGACTTAAGCAGGGCAGCATAGCTACCAGTACATTACTAAAGCAAGAAGGTCCCTTCTCTATTTGGAACAGATTTTCTCTTTCCAGTAGCAAATGTTTGAGTAGGAACGCATATAAAATGGTGGGTAAGAAATAGCCAAAACCATTTAATTTACTCTGGAAATCAACAGGGTGACAGATGCCCCTGTGCATGCTGGTCTCGACTATTCCACCTTTATCTTCCATCGTACTCCTAGTCACACGAACCCCATGGACTTCAGAGCATGCATTCCCAGAGACACTTAGCTCGCTTCACCTATGCACACTCTCACCCACATTCGTCTCTTCCCTAAGTTTGAAATGTTTCCCTGCACCACTCCAACTGTTGAAATCCTTCTGGTTCTTTAATGCCCAATGATCATTTATTCTTTCAACTGCGCTCCCTACAACCATGCCCGGTATGTAAGGATATGAAACCCCGCACAAGCAGTCAGAGGGAAGTATTCACCATACTATCAGATGAATAAGTTCAGTGCTCCTTAGAAGCTCTATGTGTAATTATTTACTGCCTCCTCTAGCATGTCTTCCAAGTAGGAATATTTTGTCTTTTCACTAAATTTTACAGTTGTGATAATAATAACTAATATTTATTGTGTGCTTATGATATGCCAGGTGCTGTGCTAAGTTCTTAGAACACATTATAACAGTCACAGCCAGGTGAGCCCACATTTCCACTTACAAGTTAAGATGAGACACCAGGAAGGACTGAATTAATTACCGAATTTTCAACTCTGGGACTCAGAACTAACACTCTCTAACTCCAAATCCATGTTGTCTACCACCGCATTATACACAGTCCGGCAGAAGTACCGCCTTTTGTAATAAAAAAGGGTCGTTATTTGTGCTAGACTCTGTATGTTAAATATCATGTTAGAAAAATACTAAATACTAAAATGCTAAATACAAAATAAGTTTCTCATGATTATTTCTTGAATGGAATTGCACCTTCTAAGAGAAATATCTATTAACAAATGCTGTCTCATCAATAAAGCCAAGATTTGATAACACAGAAGAAGAAAAGATAAAAATTATAATAACATAAACACATGTTGGCCACCCTCTAACAACTCTGAGACAAGTTGAAATATCTAAAAACTTCTGGAGAAAACATCCGGCAGCAAAAGTACTAAAAAGCTCCTTCATCCTCTCTTTCTTTGCTTTTGTTGTTTTTATGGTCCTATGTTCTACATTCTTCAAGTTTACTGTACACTTTGGCAATTCACAAATAGAATAGATGTTCAACAAAAACAACTTCATAAAAGAAACCTCCAAAATTCACTAGAAAGTATTTCTTAAGTTCATTGAAATGCAGTGTGCACAACAGATGACAATTTGATGCCAACAGTAAAGTTCTTATCCCACTGCCTGGTAATAACGATAAAGGTGAAGTCCTGGAAAAAGCTTAACTGAAAGGGGCGGGGGGGACAGAAGGAGGGGGGAGGGGAACTGTTCTAATCCTGTTCTAGTTTGTGAAATCTTTTGTTGTAGCCACATAAAACATAAAATAATTATTTCTCTCTAGAAAGATGAGAATATGGTGACTATGGGTAGTCATCCAATGCATAGGAAGGGACCATGGAACCCAGCATTGGAGATGCTCTTACCTCTTGCCATAAGAGGGCATCCTTCTGGGAGGACATCCATTTTCCCAAAGCATTGGCTTTTCCAGGTGTTATTGCAAACACTAGCTTTTGAAATAGACTTCTCAACTTCTCAACATTTATATTCCTTTGGACTGTTTTGATGTGTACAAAACAAGAGTAGTTTTAAATAATCAAATCTTAATAATGAGGTTTCATTATAGCCATTTTAATTTTTCTTCTCTCTGAAAAATTTCTTTATAGAGTGATTATATCAGCTAAATGCATCTTAACAATTTCAGCAAGGGTATATTATAATAAAGAAGACAAGTGTCTTGTAAATATTAATAAGAGAGCATAAAATATTTAACCTCCAAAACTAATTACAAGTATTCTATGAGATTTGAAGAAATGAAATAAAGTTAATATTATTTTTTAAATATATATTTTATATCATGAAACATATATCTTTTCCTCTGTAAATCTCAAGAAAATGGCCATGGGCTTTTGCCAAACATGACTATTTCTATATGAATGTCTTTAATTTAAGCAATCCATCTTGTATGCATAAATGGTAGGCTATGAAGCAGAATATTAACTGTTGTTTTTAGCAAGAGATGTTCATACTTCTTTTTACTTTACAAAACTGCATATTATAAAATTTGATAAACATACCTTGTTTTGAGTAGTCTTTAATCATGTGTCTAATTTAGTATCTGAGGAAAGAATATTTCAACATAAATGTATATCTTGGCAAATCTATCTGCTTATTGCTTTCCACATTTTACCAGACAATACATATAATGGTGTGAATATAACTTTTGGGATTTAATGTCAAAATGTAAACTTTTATTTATTTAATGTACGAGTCTTATCAATGTACAGTTTTCAAAAGACTGCTATGATCTTATGACAATATAATTAAAATGAGCATAAGGAAATAACTATTATCAGCATTTGGTATTTATCCTGAGTCATAGAACTTACCTAATTTGTGATTAGCCACCAGAAAAAACAATTTAGGTTGTGTTTTTCTTAAGGAAAAGTTAATTTAGTACAGACAACACTACCTTTCTCCAAGAAGCACAATTCTCCACCATGCTGTGCAGCAAATTCAAGTGTCTGTTTTATATGATTACGAGGAACGAGGCTCTGCTTGTCCAGGAATGCTTAAGGACTCTTTTGAAGAGTTTTGGCAAGCATGAATATCTGGGGAGAGCTTAAAAGAAACATTCAAGTAAAAGAAGATGCAGAACCAAATCTTTTCTGATGATTCAAAGACCTCTGCACCTGTTGAGAGTTTAGAGTGAGAAATATTGATTCTTTGGGATTCACAAGGGCTGGCTTGGACCAGTGCTAAAGCAATAACAAAGTCCTGTGTCATCCAACACCTAAGCCTGGTTTACTACTATAATCTGGGAGAAAATTAGCAGACACGGTTAAAGTTTTTATGTTCTTTTAAAAGTCGCACATTTCAAAGTCTTTATGACTTACTTACAAGCTCCATGTAGTGGCATCCAGCCATAAGGGAAAGAAAAAAAAAAAAAACTCAGGCAGTGTTTTACTCAGTCTTTGAAAGCATTGCAAACATAAAGCCCTAATGGCTTCACCAAAGTGTGGGATATTTCTCTTCATCCTTGGTTGAAAAATGAAATAAGCTACAGGCAGCAGAGATAATCAGCAAGAAAATATCAGTGAATTTAAATTTACTTAAATTTATTACGCTACTCAAATTTCCCAGCTCTGTTTAGCAATACATAAAACGACAATTTGCAACGGTTACTGAAATTTGCATTTTTACACTCCGTCATCAAAATTGGCGCATTGAGGCTAAATTTTAAATACAGTTTCAAAATCCTTCACCTTTTTAATAAGAGTCTATGACTCCTGGAATTTCAATACTCTCTTAGGACCCATTCCGGTAACTTGTGGAGGGGCTGATGGAATAAAAACGAGGTTGAAAGAGCTACTGCTCTCGGCAGACGCTCACAATAGGATGGTGGTTATCCCTCTTATGCTTGGCTTGCTGATGTCCTTAGGTGAATTCTTATAACTGTTTAAAACTATCACAGACCAAGGTAGGTTTAGGCTATTTTTTTCTTTTCTCCAAAAGTACCTTTTTGTTCAAAATAAAGAACTAAGCATTCCGCTCTCTGAGAGACTTTGTAAAGACTCCAACATGAAGTATGAATTTTCTGAGGGATAATTCTAGGCATAGCATAGGGAATACCCTAAAATTAGACACATTTAAATCTCCAGATTCTTGTGATTTGCTGCTTCTGATCCATGACTCTGCCTGGTGCCTGTGATTCGAATGTACTCCCCCCTCACCTTATTGCCGCACACACAGA
Source organism: Micronycteris hirsuta (assembly GCA_004026765.1). NCBI lineage: Eukaryota > Metazoa > Chordata > Mammalia > Chiroptera > Phyllostomidae > Micronycteris > Micronycteris hirsuta. Next base: position 18,682 of record PVJI01020345.1, on the reverse strand, counting down.
ACTTCTAATATAACTACTCTGCTTCCTTTTTGGAAGGAAATTGCTCTTATTATTTAATATTTTAAACATGAAAAACAGTATGTAGTACATATCTAAAGTCTAAAGAATAATTACATAAAAGCCTATGGACCTACGCCCCAGATTCAGCAATTAAATACTTAAAATAACCCTGAAGCCTCTTTGTGCCCCTCCTAATACTATTATTTCCCCCCATAAAAATATGATTTAAATATACATGATTGCATATTTAATACGACTTAAATTATACATGTGTAAATATGATTTACTTATACATTTTCATGTTTTTCACTGTTGAGTTACTACATATATATTTCAGTGTAGGTTTATACATTTCATATAAGTGATAACATGCCATATGTATTCTTCTAACGTATCATGTTTTGTGATGTAGCTATGCTAACTAGTAAAGGGCTAATACCTTATTTTTACCATCACATAGTACTCTTTTAGATGATTATAAAACAGGGTATTTACTCCTTTTTCTGGTGATAGTCATTTAGATCATTTCTAGATTTTTTTTTTTTGCTATTACATACAAAATTGCAAAGAACATTCTTGATGATGTCACTTGGTATATATGGCAACAGTTTCTCTATGGTTTTGTAGAAGCAAAGGGTATATTATTTCAATTCACACTGAGCTTTCAAAATTCACGGTCAAAGGAACAGAGCCACTAGCAGTATATAAGTGTCCCTCATGGTTGACATCGTCACTGTGATTACCTTGGCAAGCTCCATAAAGCTCCTGTTAGAATTTGAATTGAAGATCACTGAATATTTAACAAATTTAAGAACAGATATTTTTACAATAGTGTGTCTTCTTGTTTTTGTGTATGACTTATCTCTATTTTGATCTAATTTAATTTCTGTAATCATAGCTTGGTGGTAAATATCTATCAAGATTTTTTAGGCTATTGGCATACAGAAATACATATGGTTTTTCTATATTGATTTTAAATGCAGACACTTGGTTAATTATCTGATGAATTTATTTTTCAACATTCTTTTTGGTATCCTCTATAGGTGACTATTTCATTTATAACTAATACTGATTTTTTCATATAAACATTATCTTATATTTTAAAATTTATTTTTCTATCCAATGAATAAAATTTTGAATACAAACCATGAAAATGGACATTTTTCTAAAGTTTCATCATTAATTTGATATTAATCATAAAATTTTATTAGACATAATTTAATATGTTAAGAATCTATTCATTTCTAGTTTAAAAACTATTAAAATGAAGTGGTATTGAAGTTTGTCAAATGCTTCTTATGCATCTATTGATATGATATTATGGTGTTCTTACTTAAACTTACTATGTGGGAAATTAGGTAAATAAAATTTCCCTAAAATTGAAGTGGCATTCCTTTTTTTCAAAGCTCAAATGCATAATATTTGCATCAAAACCAAAGACTGAGATTGATTCTCTCATCCTATCTAATTTTGATAGCAAATTATCTGTCATAAAACAAATGGTAGTGTTTTCTCTTTTCTCTGGAAACATTTGTAAGTAATAGGAATTATATATTCACAGGAATGATCTACTCATTGATAATGGGTGAACTAAATTTTAAAATCACCTAAAAAGCATTTATTGGATATTTTAAATGTATTTAATTTCTTTAATTGGTTACAAATCTATTCAAGCTGTTTATAAGTCAGTTTTGGAAGTGACATTTTTCTTGAGATTGATCTTTTTTTCCAAGTTTAAAACATCTTAACAAAATAGAGTTTAAAGTTTTATATTTTCTTCATCATCCCTCCTCTGTAGTTTATTATTAGGAGTATCTTTATTCTTATTTCATCATAACATTTATGAAAATTATAAAAGATGCCCTTTTGTCTATTTATTTAATTGACATGGAACTAAACAGAGCCAGATTTATTAATTATTCAACATAATAAGCTTTGAAACTGCAGTATAAACAATTTTAATTATAAAATTATATTCAAAATTATATAGACTGTCCAGCATACAATAAATTTTATCATGTAGATTTTTCTCAAGATGGTCAAAATACTTCAAAAAAAAAAGAGAAGAAAAAAAGAACTTTTATATAAAATGTATTATTAAAGTGAGAAAATATTTTTTTAAATGATCATTTCTAGATTTCCTTCTGTTTGAGAATGACTTCCAGACTGAGGTAATTCAGTTAAGGGCAGCCTGCTTCAACAAGTGATGCTCACCCACTCATCTCACCTTAGTTGAGAACTCTGGGTTCGGACATTAAATAATGAAGAGGGAATTATTAATTGAGTGCAGTGAACAGATAGAAATATTTACATTAGTTGCCCATCATCACAGCTTTGGTGTCAAGGTAGTTTATACTTACAGATCTAGGTTTGTCAGTTACTTCAACTCTCTGTATTAGTTTTGTGTTTATAAAGTCGGGGGAGGGAAAGCAATAGAACTGACTTTCAGTGTTTGAGGTATGCATTCAATTATCACCTGTACATCTTATAGAACAACTTCCTTTGTAACGTAAGTGCAGGGTAAGCATTAGCCATTGTTACCAATACTGTTGGCAGAGATACAATTCATTGCAGATCCCGTATGGGCCTTTCTGAACAACAGCAAATCTGTATTGACCGTTTCAAAAATTCTTATTAAAGAACAGTGAGAAGAGAAAGTCTGAACTTGCAGGGTAGCATTCAAACAGATGGACGTGGAGGCAACTAACACAGACATGGCCTATCTGTAACCAGGTGACAGACTGTCATAGTCACCCCTGCTCTCCTCCTGCACAGACATGTCACTGCTGTCTAGACAACCCACTAGCTAACTCTGATCACTATCTAAACATTCATCACAGAAACTTTTCTGCTCCAGGGAAGAAAATTTTAATATTGCCCTAAAAGAAAATCCCAACTTCAACTACCTGGAATAGTTCCTGGCATTTATTGAATGAATAAAGGAATAAGTGGAAGTCAGACTAAATGGAAACCTTCTATTAAATAGTTTTACCAAATACAGAGAGTTTGCAGAGGGACCCCCATACTGTCAAATAATGTAAAAAAAATGGCACCACTATTTTGATTCTGCTATTAATAGGAATTCCTACTTCTTAGTATATAATCTTTATGTTCTTTCTCTCCTTGCCTTAGTGTGCTAAATAATATCTCTGCCGAATGTTAAACAGAAATGGTAGACATCTTTTTCTAATGTTAGGGAGAAGACCGCAGTGTTGGGTGTTAGGTCTGACAGTAACTGAAGCTTTTTTCTTTGTTTTAGATTCCCTTTGTTAGGTTAAAGAATTGTTAATTTTATGAGATTTTTGAGATTTTTAAAAATCATGATTGGTTATTTAATACTTTCGAATGCTTTTTCTTCATCTATTGAGATGACTATCTAGCTTTTCTTCATTTTATCAAAGTGATAAAAGTCTGATTAACATTTGAATATTAAACTAACTTCCATTTGTGAGATCGATCACATAGCCATGGGTGGCATTATTTTTATATATTGTTGAATTCAACTTGCTGTTTTATTAATAATTTTTGTTTCTTTTTGTAAAAGATTTTATTTATTTTTAGAGAGAAGGGAAAGGGGGAAAGGAGAGGGAGAGAAACATTGATGTGAGAGAGAAACATCAATCAGTTGTCTCTTGTATGCTCTTAGACTGGGGATTGAACCTGCAACCCAGGCATGTGCCCTGACCAGGAATCGAACCCATAACTTTTTGCTTTGTGAGATGATGTCTAACCAACTGAGCCACACTTGTCAGGGTTGTTTCTGCTTTTATGAGGGATATTAGTGTGTGTTTATTTTCCTTATAATGTTTTCTGATTTTCACATCAGAATAATATTGGTAATAAGTTACTGTTTTCTCTTTATTTTCTGAAAAAGTTTGCATAGAATCAATATTATTTCTTCCTTAAGTGTTTGGTGTCATTAGGAAAGCACCTTCAGGCCTGAAGCTTTCTCTGTGGGACCGTTTTTAATTAAAATTCAAGTTCTTTAATATAATTTATGTTTTTTATTTCCTTGTCAGTTTTAGTAGTTCATGTCTTTCAAGGAATTTGTCTATTTTATCTAATTTGTAGAACAATAGATCCTTATTAAACATCTTACCCCTGAAATAAACACCGACTTCAAATTCTACATTTACAAGGCTGACATTCACTGTGCTCTCCCAATGACAGACTTAGGTCTCCCCAATATGTGCCTTCATGCAACATCATCATTCTTTTGGGTACTCTATAGCTCTCTTCCTTATCTATCTTATTCCTAGGCATCTTTCAAGACTAGTCTCAATTTTTATCTTCTTGTTAAAGATTCTCTGGCTCTACTCATGCCCAGCATTCCCAGTAATGGTGTCACAACCCCCTCATGTCTCATTTCTTCATTCAGTTATTTACTTAAAATTATTTAGTGAGTATTATATGTCAAGTGCTATGCTCAATGTTGAGGATGCAGTAAGATATCAAATAGATTAGGTCCACTTCTTCATTTAACTTTAGCAACCAACAGATAAATCAGACTATAAGCAAGTGAACAACAGATTCGCTGCAGAGAAGAAATTTGTACTGAGAATCTGAAGTACTATCACATCTGAAAATACCAAGTTGGATGAATATTTAAATGCAGGGGCAGTATGCACAAAGAATGGAGTATATGGGAGGTAAGGAGAAGAAAATTGTGGAGAAGATTTAACAATGGTTAGTAAGTTAAGCAGGACACTGCCTGAGTAAGTTAATAATATTATTTGCTGACTGGACTTTGGTTTCTCTACTTGAAGAATTGGGAAATGATATATTAGATAAGCTATATAAAATTTTCCATATGTTACATATATCACAAAGCAAGAATGTGACATTAATCATGACAACATAAAAAATGTAAACATAAGTACAATTTCAGGTAGACACCCATTTCAGACTAATTTACAAATAGTTTACCTAAAGTATCCCCACACCATGATAAAAGAGAATTATTCCCCCCAAAAGTTTTTTAATCTCTTTTGGATGATTTGATTTCTATCCTACATGATTACCAGATATATATAGTCATTTGACTGTCCCTAAAGCCAGTGTTTCAAATCTTTAGAGGATTTAGGAATTAAAAATTGAATAAGGAAGACATAAAGGAATTAAAAAATCAGGACTTATATATCATAGACATGATAAATAATATATGGCAAGCAGATCACAACAAATAAGGTAATTCACACAGACCATTATGGTATAATAAAACTGTGAGGTATTGAGTGGTTTTGACACAGTTACTCCATGGATCTTCTTATAAGCACACTGTTCACTAAAATCTTCTCCAAATGACTAAATCAATCTCTTCCTATCAAACAGATGTGTCTTAGAAATAGGTATGTCTTCATCCCCTCAAGGAATTAAAAGAGAGAAAAGTTATTTAGCATATCCTATACATTACCTTAAAATTCAACTTTTGACATAAAATTGGGTGGGGGGGTCAACGTGAAATTGAACATGATATTACATTCTCTCTTTTTAAATTATTATGATGTAAATCATAATATGTAAATCATAATATGTTACCTTATGATGGATCATAATATGATGTAAATATATTAGCTCAATTTGGGTGACTGTTTCCTCTCCATTCAGTGACTACATTTTGCTCATATCCATACACATCATATGACTAATTTCTGACACTGTTATCTGCATAAAAGATTTTAAGTGTTTTCTTAAAATTTGAATGAACTAAACGTGTGAAATACTGCTATTTCTCACTAATATTGATCTTTTTGCTCCATTATAGGCAAGTAGACAATGCTATTTCTGACCTTCCATTTTTCTAGGCCTGGTTCCGACCAACAGCTACCAAGTACTTGTGAAATGAGTTGCTTCTGGGCCTAGGCGATTGATTCCAGAGCACCTCTGCCTTCCATCTCATGTCTATGCCAGAACAACAGAGCTGGTGTAGTCCTGATGGTGTAGGGACACAGATTCTGCTGGTCCAAGTCCCCAAAGGTCTATGCAGAGCAGGGCCTAATGCAAATCTTTACGTGATATATAGTGGGACAAAACATTTTTTAAATTATTTTAAGCCACAGAGATTTGGGATGTATTTCATTGCAAGAAAGCCAATTTTATCATGACAAATTTATACCTTTCTTTTTAAAAAGTAAAACACTAGTATTTGTATAAATCTAGTGTTAATTCCTCATTGCTTTTTCTTACTGGGAAGCTGTGCACATGGAAAAAAATGAAGAGTCTTAATGGGTTTTATATAAATAACCATCGATTTGTTCTTCAAAGTGCACATGGCCCTATGCAGAACGGATACTACAAAGTGATTTGGCTACAGAAGACACTGAAAAAAGTTTGGAAGAAGAGCGTTTGTATATAACAGATGCTCAATAATTTTTTCTTGATTAGTAGAAACTTCGTATCACTGGGGTTTTGCAAACGTCCTGACGTCCACAGACACATGGATTTGCAATCATCTTGAACCAGGTATGTATTGCCCTCACATATTTTTGTCCAGATTTAGACAAAGCCTGTAGGATTATGCCAGAGATTTTTAAATCAATCACTTCAAAGACCATAAAATACACACATCATAACATGCTCCCTCTTAGCTTCTCATTTGACTGTAAATTGAACCTGTAATGCATTTCTGGCTACTCTGTATTATAGGTGTTTCCCTGCATGAAATCAGAAGGGTACATCAGCAAACGTGCTGGGAGAGGAGGCCGTGGCGCCGGTGTCCTTTCCATTCTCATTTCGCCACGTGCTCACTCTGTTCGGTACAACATTTCTGTCCCCATCGTATTCCTTTTTAACCTCGTCAGGCTCTCTCTCCAAACATTTGAGGAAAAATGAAAATTATAGAAATATAAAAATTTATTTCCCTGATACTTAAGCCTCCAGATTCATTATTCAAATGAAGCTAGATTCCTGTAAGCCACATCGTATTTTTCAGAGTGCTCCAGCAACTGTCTGCCGCTGTTTTTCTTTCTAAAGACTATCGTTTCTTAAGCGCATTCCCTCTATGAATTTGAGATAGGAGAGGATGAGTCGCACCTCAACCCTCAACTATTCCCTCCTACAGAAAATGAAGGGCTTACCCCATACAACATAACAAGACAAATAAGTAGAATTTGCAGAGTTTCCATTTTTAAGACATTTGTCATTGTTTACATAGTGGTTTCATTGTGTATTCTCAATTCTTTTTCATAAGTACTTCTTGGTTTTCACTCCCATCTTTTGTCCTTAAAGCTAGACTTTATCTCTCTGACCCTCAGGTCAGCCGGCCCCTTATTCAGCACGGCTTCAACAGTTCTGAAGGCACAATTAGACAGGAACTTGAAACTCACAAAGAGGTATTTCACATGCCAGGGAAAAACTGCGGAAGGGTGATTCACATCTTATTCTATTTTTGCTCCTCAAGGGACAGACTACTTAGGACACATATTTCTATTATTTACAGAATTTACTGTCTCAGGACATCTTGCAATATGATAAAGGGTGTATTGTCAGGTAATTGAAAATAGTTATACTTTTAAAATACATTGATTGAGAAAGTGCTTATTAATATAAAGTACCTTCTTAAAGCAACTAATAGTTATTTTTGTGAGGAGTATTTTATTGATATAAAAGGAAATAACTTAAGGAAAACATATGAAGATGTACAAAGGTTCATATTTTAAAGAAATTATCTATGTAGCATCTATATTTGTTACTAAACATTAAGTATTTGATCACAATAGTGAATTTAAAATAATTTTTGTTTTATTTTGCTTTTACGTGCTCTATTTAAATTGTTTTTCCAGACATTATTTCTAATTGAAAAGACATTCTAAATAAACAAATCTCTAATGAATGCTAACTATGAGCCAAACAGTGTGTTAGAATATCTTGCATCTTGTAATAATCAAAATTGAGCAACTGATCTAGTTAAAGCTTCTCTCATTGTCTGCAGTGTTTCCGTATTACATTTCTAGTCAATGCTGGCCTGGGAACACATGTGCCTGAATTCTCTCTACAACTCTGTCATTAAGCCTTGCATCTCTCGGAGAACTCGTTTGAAGTGGATTCTCAATGACACTGTGACACAAAACCTAAAATTAGTTACACATTTGGCTTTTCTGTCTCCAGTCACAAAACAATTGGTCACTTGTGCACAAGGATAAAAAAGCACATAGAAAACAAAATTGACTGGGTTGTGATAACACATAGCTAGATCTTGACCTCTGACCTATAAAACCTGAAAGAAGTCACTTGGGATTTAAGCCACGTTCCTTTAATAAGCCGTAACACATTGTTTTCTAAAGCTCTCCACAGTACCACCCAAATATGTAGGCCAATAAGTAAAAATGAAGAGCAAGTTTCAAAAACTGCCTTCATGAACAATTAGTCAAAGCCTGGTAGGATCATCCAGTTGTCAATCCATATTTCTGCAACATTAATACACAAGGACACAATCACAATTATATGAATGTCATTAGCTACACATCATTCATCGGGCTTCGTTATCAGTGTTCCTCAAATTCTTCTGTGGTCACAATATGAAGCAACTGCTCATCAGTTTAAAACTGTGATCCTCAAAAAACAGTGATCTCTGTTCCAAATCTATCACTTAACATCAAATTCCACTGTTCTGTACAAAGATATTTGTGATCACAAATGCCGTTGTGATTAGCAAATGAATACCTTCCTCCTTGATAAGATAAGAGGAAATCATGTGTTTTAGTGGCAAGAGCACTTTCGGGAATTCAAAAGCTTTGCTTCCGCTCCAGGCTCATCGCCGACATGCTGCATGGCTTTAACTCCCGACTCCCCACTGCCTCAGCTTGCTCAGGTGTCTAATGAGGTTTTCTGTTACACAGCTGTCATCTACTCCACAGCAATGACAGGAGAATATCTGGTAATGAATAAATAAACCAGAGTTACTTAGTAGTTAAAACGCTCTGTGAATGTCCTCAGAAATGATACTTTTGACTTAAGGACCAAAGGTGCCCCAAAAGGAGCAACAAACATTTAACTCTTCTCCATCTTGAATCAAGGAAGGACCATTTAGCTCCAGCGTTATCTACGGATGTGTTTTCCACGGACACACTACTCGCAGCCACCTCTCCCACAGAGAAACCAAGGAAAAGGTAAGCATCTGCTCTTCCACGGTGAAATGAAGACATCCACATTAACCAACACACTTGAGGAAATGGTAAGTGTTCCCCAGGGCTAAGAAACAACAGCTCGCTCTACTAGAAGTCCTGAGGCAGCTGGTGCAAAACTCTGTTCCATTTGCACATGGAGTAGGGCTTTGTATTGAAAAACACTGATTAAATATGACATAGTAAGAATTCGTGCTTTTTTAAAATACAATAAAAGCACAGCTTAGAATTATAATTTTAGTGCAATATAAATGCCAATATAATTTTTAAATATTTTTAAATGACATAATGGAATGAAAATTTATACTACTATAAACAAGTAGAACTACGCCTTAATTATAGTAGAAAGGTCTGAATATACAGCAAATCACATATTCTCACTGTATGAATAAGTCTACACATCTATCGAGATCATTTTATTTTTTTTTAAGATTTTATTTATTTATTTTTAGAGAGAGAAGAAGGAAGGGAGAAAGAGCAATGTATGGTTGCCTCTCACATGAACCTCACTGGGGACCTCACTGGGGACCTGGCCTGCAACCCAGGCATGTGCCCCAACTGGGAATTGAACCGGGACCCTCTGGTTCCCAGCCCACACTCAATCCACTGAGCTACACCAGCCAGGCTATCCAGATCATTTTAAAAGCCAGGTGCCATTGGTAACTGTTTGGAATAAATTAAGTCATCCCTAAAATTCTGACTCAAATCTGTGAAATAATAGAAGGTTTAATGTAGAGAAGTCTTAACATTTTGAAATATATTACTCTAGTAATACTTAAAAATAACACCACAAGTATTGAGCTAGAATTTAAAATACATAAATACAATATTTAAGACCCTAGAAGATGAGTGAAAGTCCTGAGTCTTTGAATTTGTGTTGTACAAACTACAAATAATTATGCACTGTGGATCAGCAAGAGATGTGGATTTAGCAAAGCTGGGTTTTCATGTTGGATCTGATACATAAATTCTGTGACGATGGGCAAGTCGAATTTTCTCCCTTGAGAAATAAGAAAACTAAATAAAATTATCTTTTAATTCTCTGTAAATGAAAATCTCTGAATCTTGTATGAACTCCATTTTCCTTAAGTCACAAGTTTAAACCGTGTGTATTTGATAGACTGTAAAAAGCAAGGTATTAAATACATTCTAAAAATTAATGTTATATATTCTTAATGTTAGAAAACACTTTCAGATCTTCAAATTATTTAATAACTAAACTAGCAGAATGCTAGCCAATTTTTATAAAAACACATGTAAATATTTAAATTCAAATTGGCAAGCATAAATTCATATATAAAGCAAAGGAATAATGGCCCTTTAAATCCTTAAACCTGATAACCAAGCAAATGGCCCCCCTTTGAGTAACAGAAACATTTTTTTTTATTTTTTTTTTTATTTTTAGACAGAGGGGAAGGGAGGGAAAAAGAGAAGGAGAGAAACATCAATGTGTGGTTGCCTTTCATGGGCCCCCTACTGGGGACCTGGCCTGCAACCCAGGCATGTGCCCTGACTGGGAATGGAACCTGAGACCCCTTGGTTCGCAGTCTGCGCTCAATCCACTGAGCTACACCAGCCATGGCTGAAACATTTCACTTAAATGAAAGAGCTGTTAAGAATGCCTATTAACATGTTTAAATGTTCTTCTTTTTCATTTATACCAATTCAAAATTAACCAATTAAAATGTTTATTCAGAAGGTGATTCCGTAAAAGCAAAACTAACAAACCAATGGCTAGTGCAAAGAAATAGAAATACAAAAATCAGGTAAGGTCTATCGATGCTCCGGACCTGCTGACACTGGATGGGCGCCTGTGCCCAGATGCTCGATATGAGCTTTATATTCACTTAGATGCTCACAACTCAAAGAGGCAGGCGTTATCACTGTGTCGTTTACACGGACAACAGCACCAAGGCGCAGAAAAGTTTAGAAACACTCAAGCCCACCCAGCTGCCAAGTGGCAGAACCCGGATTCCAGAGGGCATGCTTTGGACCGCCCCAGGGGCCCTCGCCATAGACATTTCGTATGGGAAGAGACACTGAATCCTAGAGCCATGGGAGACAGTGATCAGAAGGAGTTTGTGGGACATTAGGTGCTAGGGTAAGGAGTCTGAATTTAACTGTAATTACTGCATTTTTCCAAGCAGGGACGGGATCGAAGAGCGGAGTTTGGAAGGGCGCCACCTGGCGGCGGTGCACATCGTACTACAGAAACACTGCCAGGGAGGAGGCCCTGCTATTGTGATTCCGGAATGGAAACGCTGGTGAAGAAACGTGAGAAGACACTGTGGAAATGAAGGGACTAAGACGAGGCAACTGAGCATCCTGCCCCCGTGAACTGGAGTCAGGGACAGTGCTCCTGACTCCAATTCTCTGTGTATGACCATTCTCCCTCCCAATAAACTGAGAATTAAAAAAAAAAAAGTTTAACAATTTTGGATTAGATGGACTTGGAAATGCATGTTATGACAAAAAAAATTCAGAAAGCACAATCTGTTGGGAATGGTAAAGGATGTAACTAATGAATTCAAATCGAGGTTTTTAACACGCTCTAAAGGCTCAATTTAATACTTTGAAGGTCTGATGATAAAGTAAGTTCAAACCTAATAGCCTCTTAGCAGCAGAGGAAGTTAGTAAGAAAATATCACAAATATTCAAAAACTAAACTGCATATAATGAAAACTGTATTTGGATTTTGCATTATAAAAGGATGAAGTGATTGTTCATACAAATAAAATCCATGTAAACCTGGATACCTTCCCAGAAAAGACATTTGCCATTTTAACATGCTGGAAAAAATCTGAAATAGATTTTAAATAACAAAACCACCTTGATACTATATGAACTGTTTCTCCATCTGTAGTTTTGCACATGCCAATCCAAATAATGTGAGATAAAGTACTTTAAAAATACGCAGAAAAAAACTACCTTATAGTATTTTATGTCTATGTATATATGCACATGTATGTTTATGTACCTATGTGTAGATCTGTATGTATGTACACTATATCTACTCTTTTATATGCATATACTCACCATATGTGACTATATCATGTATTATTACACACACACACAGATTTTTCAATATTTGGTATGTTTTTCTGTCTTTTTGTTGCTAAAATACTATTATTTTGAAAAATTTGTATACCTGTACTGCTATAACTTTTATATTAATATCTTTAGTATCCTCTTTTTAAATTTCTTTTAGGAACAAAATAAAATTTCTTGTCCTTCTCCCTTCCATCCTCTCTTCCATTATTCTCTTTAGTACATAGTGTTATATTTTTTGGAATGTATCTTTATGTTCCTAAACATGCTTAAGCTTTTACTTCTCAATTTGTCAACTTTAGTAGTATGTCTTTGCTTTAAATTATTAACTGTGAGGTTTATTAAATACCTGGATTATTATATAATAACTCTTCTCTATTTTTTTGTTAGCTGGATTTCTCAAAGCTATCAGAACATATAACACTTACATAACATTGTTTCATTTTATGCCAGCCTTTGTTTTTCTTGTTTTTATTTTTGTATTAAACATATTTAGTACTCACCAACAATCTGTCTCTCTCCGGTGTCACTTCCCCTGCCATTTCGGTTTTAAATGTAACGCATCCCCTAGTAGTAGAATCATCCGAAAGCCAGTATTTCCTTGTTTGTGCGTCCACATTGCTTCTCTGTAACCTTTTGGTTTGAAGGGGAGGTTAGTTAATTACAAAATTACTCATAATTTCGTTCCTTGAGCATCACTAGATGCTATTCAACTACGTAACACTGAATGCTAGTTTCTAAAAGTCTGACATCAATCTCAATTTTTTTGTTAATATGTGGTAGGAGCCCGAGTATAGAAATATTATACTTAAATGAGTTTTGTTATTTATTTTACCACTGAAGAAATATTAACAAAAAGACAACAAAATCAAACACAGTTACAGAACTGAATTTCTCCAATGTGACAGTGGCAAAATACCTTAATCTGATGATGTACTAAATTATAATATATTTTTAGCAATTATTTGAACTTGTGAACTATGTGAAATATTCAGCTTCTAAAAGGAGTTGGATATTTCACAAAAAGCATGAATAAATACATATATCAATGTATATTTATATTCATCTATAAAGTTTTTCTTTCATGGAAAGATAATGTTATTTTATTTTATGCTTTAAATGTGAAATTTCCCAAAGAATAAGCAAAGCTGAGAAAAGCAGTCTTCTGACTCAGCAAATCTGTGTTCCCAAGAATCTTACTTCATTAGAAAAATTTTGCTGCAATAGTTTATTTTTAGTGTTGCAAAGGCTGCACAATAGTTTTTCACTCTCCTCACTGATCAAAAAACAAACTTGATTACCATGCAAGATAAATATAATGTAAATTAAATTCAAGTCCATTTAAATTTGGAATTTATGGTTTACTAGAAATATGTTTTCTGGTTTACAACTCAGAGAATGAAGATTGGAAATACAATACTTCTTTAAAACTACCCTGCAGGTGACTAGAATTTCCAACTAATCTGTAGGTAACAAAACTTTGTTCTATATTTAGTTATAAAAACCTTACCTAAATGTTTCAGAAAAATTTTATAGAACCTTTTATAATTTTATTTTTTGATTACAGTTTGCATTCAACATTATTTGTATTAGTTTCAGCATACAGCACAGTGGACAGACATTCATACAAGTTACCGCGGTCCCTCCCTCCAGTAATTCAAGTGCCCACCTGGCCCCGTAGATAGTTATTACAATATTATTAACTGTGTGGTTAACACAACAACAGCATGTCTTTGAATAACAATTGGTGATATTTTCATGAAAGGTTTGCTACCTGTGATAGTACGTCAATGATGGCCAGGCTGAGTGTCGTTGGGTGTTGGGTGTTGGGGGAGCAGGCGCAAGGTGAGAACTTCAGTAGGTGGTGCCATGAAATACACAGGTCTGTACTTCTGGTGAGAGTCACAGCGTAACTGGTCATTCAGAATGTTTAGGCTTAGTTGAAACTGGATAACTAATGTCTCGGCAAAGGAATAGAGCATTTCCAATTCAGAATAATCTGATTAAGGATACCTCTGAAACTCAGCAAATTTACTCTGAATTATATACACTATGGAATGATCTATAATTTTATTTTAGACAGTGATTAAGGCCAGAAATTTAAATAGCTTTACAACTTTGCCAAGTTTCTGAATTAAAATGAGATAAAAATAATTATACATCATAGAATTGAAGCCCTACTGGTATAAAAAAAAAGGAAATAGTCCTGGATTTAAATCCTTATATACCCCTTACTACTTGAGTAATTTAGACATCTTATGTTAACTGAGCTTTATCTTTTCTAATTGACTGTTAGAGTTCATTCAAGATTAGAAGCACAACACATAAAATACTATAATGCCTGGAACATAGTAGAAATGAACGAGTAGAGTTTAGTGAATCTTTCCCTAGCTAACTCATAGTGGCCTGATATTTTGGAGAAGGATCCTAAACTAATAGAGCATTATCAACTCTAATTGATTCATAATTACAGATTGTCAATGGGGTATAAATGAACAATATCAAGGAATTGGATTTTTGTTATCTAATTGCTTTCTTCATTAAACTAATATATGTTAATTTACTGTTCTAGATGTTAAAGATAATTATACCCTAGCCTCACTGTTTTGACATTTTAACTTAATTCTATGCTTTGTCTCTTTTCCAGACAGGTATTATAAAGTCAAAATCATACAGTTCACTTTTAAATCATTAAAAGTAAATTAGAGAATACATATCTACAAATTTAGCTTTGACATTTAAAGTTGCTTATTAAAAAATCATCTTATAAAATATTTTATCCAAAGTAATGAAAGCAAATTACTTGTGAAGAAAAAAATGAATTCAAATATTTTTTAAGCACTAAAGTGCTGATTGTTTCCAAACATAATAAGAACTTTCCTTTCCAGTTGGACATTATAGAACAGGAGGCAAATAAACATTTAAAATTCTGATAAAAATGGGGGAATTTTCTATATGTAATAAAAATGACAACACACATTAGAAATTTACTTTAAGGGAACAGAAGGAATAACATACATCTGACCTAATGCCAAATAATAATACATTATATTTAACAGTTTTTTGGTTCCTAATATTAACCAGACATTGCACAGTGTTTATATGTTGATATATATCCAATTAGTCCTCACATCAAACATAAAGTAGACAGTCATAGTATCCCTATTTTAATATGTGAAGTTCACACTTCTAGAGTTCTATGGATTTAGACTTGAGGCATACTATTTTTATTGTGGTAAATACTCCTAAACTAGTATTTACCATTTAACCATTTTTGACTTCATAATTCAGGGTTACTAAGCACATTCACAATGTTGTATAACCATCGACACTATCCATCTTCAGAAATTTTCAAATTTTTTAAGCTCTGTACTCTTTACACAAGAACAGCTCATTTTACTTTTCCCTCACTCCCTGGTCACCTCTATACTACTTTGTGTCTCAAAGAATTTGACTGTTCTAGGTCCTTCATACAAGTAGAATTATACTACATTTGTCTTTTTGTATATGAGTCATTTCACTTAGTATCATGTCTTCAAGGTTTACCCATGTTCTAACATGTCAAGGGGTCCTTCCTTTTCAAAGCCAAATGATATTTCATTGCAAGTCTATGCCATTTGGTTTATCCATTCATCTGTTGATGGACATTTGGGTTGTTTCCACACTTTGGCTGTTGGTGAATACTGTCCTATGAGCATTGGTGTGCAAATATCTGTTCAAGTCTCTGCTTTCAGTTCTTTTGGGTATATACTTAGAAGTGGAATTGCTGGATCACCTGGTATCTGTATTTAAGTTTTTAAAGAGCCACCGTTCTGTCTTCCACAGCAGCTATACCATCTTACATCATCACCAGCAATCCACAAGAGTTCCAGTTGAGCACCGAGTAAGCTATTCCATGATGGAGGATGCCAGCACATTCTGGAAGTGAGCACTGAGAAATAAATAAAAAACTGTGTGGTAAAGGAGGTTCCTGACATTCTGGAGGTACAGGTTAGTTCCAAAGCATTCCATTCATAGGAAACATCACGTGGTTAGAGATGGAAATATAGAGAAGTCAGGTTCGAAGAACTGCAAATGGAGAGGTCCGAATTGTGTCTGTAAATTTAGGGTGTATCCTGATACTGTGCTGAGCTTCTTAAACTAGGGCTTGGAGATGTTCTCAAATTAAATGTAAATTTTGAAAAATTATAGGAATTGGTATTTGACTTGTTCCTTGCATATAATAAATGAGATGTATCTCAATGTTGAATTTGACAGCAGTGTCCTGTATATTTTGTTCCTCCACTACAACTCCTCCTCTCATTCTAGAAAGGTCTTTAAGTGCACGAGTTTTTGTCTAATTTATATGACAATATTTTGGTTTCATTTGTTAGCTTCTCACTATAGGAATATTTCATTTTATGGCAGATACATTCTTTCTGCCCTTCATATCTAACAGCCTCTCTGTAATTGTCTTTCTTTGTCTGACTTTTCTTACTTAGCATAATACCCTTAAGTCTATTTGTGTTGTCACAAATGGCAAATTTTCATTCTGAGTAATATTTCATTATACATATGTACCACATCTTCTTATCCATTCATTTATTTATAGACACTTAGGTTGCTTCTATATCTTGGCTATTGTAAGTAATGCTGCAATGAACATAGAGGTTTGTTTATCTCTTGAACTAGTGTTTGAATTTCTTTGAATAAATACCCAGAAGTGGAATCACTGGGTCATATGGTAGTTCTACTTTTATTTTTTTGAACAATAAAAATATTTTATAATATTTTTCCTTTTAAAACTTTGCATATATTACTCCACTGCTTTCTAACATTTAGAAGTCTGTAGCCAGCATAATTTTATCTCTTATGTAGATTAAGTTCTTTTATTATCCCTCCCAGGATACTAAGAGATTATTGCCTTACCCTTCCTCATGGTCTATTTTATTGCCTAAGTTTTATAATTTTTAATGCTTGACTACTATTTCTGTTAGTCTGTATTCCTCTTCAAATATATTGGCTCTCAATTTTCTATCATAATTATTTAAAATTAATTTCTTAATTGTTCTCTGGTTTTTTGTCACATCATTGAAAAATTTATCAAAACACATTTCCCTAGTTATCAACTCAGTTGTCTAAGACACCAATTAAGCTCCTTGTTAGAAACAAAGAAAATTCAATAATAAAGTAAGAATTTCTAAACACAACCTCACTGGAAAAATCATATTTATGTAAAATGTTCAAATGGTCTGCTTAAATGAAAGAATGGTGAAACAGTGGTTATTGCCAGACTGGAATACTGAATAAGATTTTTTAAAGAACTTAAAATTTAAATTGTGGAATAAATACAAGTGTGTTTATTTGAATACCAATTCAGAAAGTTGCTATGTAAGTTTTGAAAGTAAGCAGAATGAAATAATGTACAGCAGAGTAAAAGCATGTTGAATGCACAGAGTCATGACTAGTGTTTACAAATCAACTCCATCTTGAAATACACTGTTAAATATCGTTGTGTATATTCTGGGAATAAAATGGTATACTTGAAAGGAGTCCTCAGGATAAGAATGGGATGTATAACAAAGAAAATGAGAGAGAGGGGGAAAGAAAGGGAGGAAAGAAGGAAATGTAAAGAAAGACCCAATAAAAGTAATTATTCTGTAAAAACTTCAGAACACTGGAGCTAAGGCAAATAATAAAAATTTAGTCAGCTAACTTATCTGTCAACAAGAGAGAGGGGAGGAAGGTTTACCTCATTACATGAACTTCTAATTTCAGACCATGGAGTTGTTATGCTTCATTTGATTTGGCTCATGCAGTTTGGGAGTTAATAGGGGCCATCGATATGAATAGTGTAAATTCAGAAGTTAAACATGGACTGAAACAATTTTATGAATGACGCTGGATTCAAGATGACATTTTACTTAATTTTATACACACTGAGGCACACAGAGTATTTTGAGCAGGGATATGATTCAAATACAGCGGCACGTTTAGAAAATTATATTGACTGTTTTGATTTTGAATCAGGGACATAGGGAAACCAGAGAGAAATCCATGTCAATGATATAAATGGGTATTTTTAACTAACTTGATTGGAATAGAAAATTCTGTAATATTTTGGGCACTGTTGTAAAGCTAATTTAACTAAACCTCAGAATAGAGAAAGATCGATACTAAGCAGACATTGTATATTAGCAGTATGCAGTTACAATTGACCAGATTTACTCTCTGTGTTTAGAGACAAACACAATAGGGAAAATGGTAGGTAGCAACAGGTTTACATTTTTGCACTCTCTTGAAAACTCTGCCATCAAGGCTGTTGATTCCTAAGTTAAAAGATATCTCTCTTCCCTAAAAATCACTTCCCTTTTCAGTGGAAAACAAGCTATCTTCTTCCAGGCTTTTATTTTAGCAAAATTCATAATGATTTTGCTGATGTAACTGAAATTTTATCATTTCCCTATTCAATTGTTAAATGCATTATGCTCACTCCAGGTGAAAATCTCAACAAATAAAATAGGTTTGGACTT
>PVJI01020344.1:0-29205 GCA_004026765.1 Micronycteris hirsuta | reverse complement strand
CCAGAGACATTGAAGTTTAGAACATTCTGGCAGTAACCAGAGGGGAAGGGGAAGGGGAGAAGGGGGACAAGGGTATTCAGGAACTGCTATAAAGGACACATGGACAAAACCAAGGGGGAGGGGGGAAGCAAGGGAGGGAGGTGGGTTTGCCTGGGGTGGGGTGGGGGGAGGGTAAATGCGGACAACTGTAATTGAACAATAAAATAATTTTAAAAAAATTCTTAAGCAACCATATCAGAAATAACAGTAAAAAATTTTTGCCTCAAAGAATAAAAATAGGCCCCATGTTATATCAGATGTTTGTTGATATAGACTTGTCCTCAATTAGAAAAAATCATCCATTTATATTACCCACTATTATTACTTCTGTTAAGACTAGAAAGGTTTATAAAAATGTAATTCAACATCTCTTTCAAGCCTTTTTCCTATTTACTTATAAGATAGTAAAAAAAGGCCAGGTGTAGGTTTAATTTGGGGGGAAAGGGTATCTCTGTGTTTTTTCCACAGAATGCACAAGACCCCCACCACTCAACTTTGTGCTCCAAGATGCTTAGCCCCCTGGCTGCCCCAGGAAGCCTCTGGCAGCCTGTCTCCGGTCTCCTGGCTGCATTCCAGCCGCTGAAGGAAAAACCCTATAGACTCAACGCTTTCTGCATCTCCTGACTACTAAAGAAACTCCAAAATCGCCGCATCGCCAAATCCCCTCACATCATTAGGACCCCTACTTTAGGTCGGGTAACAACACTCACCAGACAGATAATTATTACCCTATTTACTGTCTTTAAGGAAATCTTATCAACTTATAGCTTATTCTATTTAACTAATAAAAGGACATTCTCTGGCAATCAGGGTGCCAGATTCTAGCCAATAACAATACTATTTCAATATTCTCCCTATACTGTCTATAATTCTCTATAATTTTAATAGATACAGCTAAAAATTTAGGAATTAATCTGATGTTATAATCTAATTATTAATCTGCTCCTCAAAATTATCTTTTGAGGAGTAACCCAAAATTTAAGTAGGGAATATAGTTAATATAGCATATAAAAATATTTTCTAAAATATCATACAATTTATTCATTATGATTTTTAAGACATAATATGTTAATCATAGACCAGGTTACAAAAATATTGTTTATATCCCAAATTTATATGGAATAATATCTATGATATTATTCAATAGATATATAAATCTGATATCTGCTCACCAACTTTGCCAGGGCTGAAGTGTTTTTTAATAATAAATAAAAATAAAACAAAAATACGGGTCTTATATGCAAAACTGATCACTTTGCATAAAATACCTAGGTTGTTCTTAAAATCTATAACTAATCTCTCAAGAAAAACTGGCCAATTTTCAGAGAGAATAAATTAATTATATATATTACTAAAGCCCTTGGCATTTATTCATCTTTAACCAAAATTCCTTACAAACTTTAAACCCTATTTAATATAAGAAAAAATGGGGAGAAGGTCAGAATATCTCTCCCAAAGATTTAAACATGACTTTTTTACAATTTACAAATTTACTTTATAAATTTTACAATTTATTTTTTTACAAATAATTTTTTGATTTGCAATATTAGTCCAAGCAATCACCCCATACAATTCAAGTCCCTAGGCCCACACCTTAGCTAGGAAGAGAAGGGTCTGTTTCTGTTTTTTCCACAGAAAAAATCTCCAAAACTGCTGACAAGGAAAGCAAAGCCATGTGACAGAAGAAAGACTTCCCTGGCAGCAACCTAATTTCTCATCATCAAAAGGGAATCTACTAATCCAGAATTCTCCAAGCTACACATCAAATAAGAAATATTCAACATCACCTATTTTTTCTACTAATCTAAAAGGACAGATTGATAAATTGCAATTGGAATTACATCAGCAATTGCAGGACATCCAACGCTTGTCTAAACAAAAAATATTTGATAGCCTCTGTGACCATTTCGGTTGGCTAAATCCCCAGACTTGGTTTAATAATTTTAATCTCAAAATGTGGGTCTTCATGGCCACTGTTGTTTACTAAGTATGTTAATAATCTATATGCTTCACTACATATGTAATTTATTCTCCCAAGGTTGTGAAAGGGACCAGCAAGTAGCAAATTTTATTAAGTCAATCCAGCTTCTAAATTCTTGTAAGAAAAACAAGGGGAGATATAAAAATTCTTTTCACACGCATGAAGAATCGTAGCCCAGAAAAATCACGCGTGTCTGAGCCCAGCTCCGAGTGAAGAACTCCCATGTGGGCTGGCGTGATCCATGCCTGTAGAAAAAGATTTCCTAAGAAAAAAGGGAGAGATGTGGCAGTTCTTTCCACACGTGTGTAAACACACATGTTCCGGAATTTATGTGTTTTGAGCGCAGCTCCGCGTGATTCCCGTGTGAACAAGTGTGGATCATGTCTGTGGAATAGGAATTCTCTAATAGGAATTTGGCAAAAATGTATCTTAAGAGATTCTGGCTTGCTGAGCCCTGTTTAATATATTGTCCTGGTCCTGTCTGCCACCAGACCTGAATTTACATCCTAATGCTCTGCTAATGAGTAAACCTATCCCTGTTCTGTATAATCCCATGAATAATCAATCCAATGTAAATATGTCCTAAAGCCTCTAATAAAAACCCCGGCTAAACTACCCACGAGGTCTTTCTCAAGATGGAGATGGAGGGAAAGACCCGTGGCTGCCAGATTCTTATCTCCAAGCGTGTCTCTGGGTAAGATTGATTCACGCAATCAGGGTACGGTCCCCCAAGGATTTTGCTGTTACGAAATCCCAGTGTCAATTAGGCAGTAAGAAAGGCCCAATCCAGTGTTCATGCCTATATACCTTGAGGATTTCTGTCTAAAAGTCTTCTCACTCTGAACAAAACTATATTTCCTTGCCAACTGAGTCAATATCATGGTATAAATAGACTCCAGAGGGAAGTAGTTAAGGTTTTAACAAAAGACACTGACTGTAGGAATAGAAGAAAACTATTTGTATAATAAAGGCCATACATAACAGCCCAGAGCTAACACAACATTCCCCAGACCACATGACTTTCTGGTTGACCAGAAGCCTTTTCTTGCAGCTGCCCAGACATCTATTACCCAGCTGAGGTGTGTTTCTGTGGGGCACCATTTTCCAGGACATCCTGGAGACTGGGCTTTGAGTGAAACAACACATAAAGTCCAGAAACAAGCAAGCTGATAATGGCAGTAGCATCATGCACTCTGCCCTTGACCATTAAAGTCATTCTCTCTCCCCTGAGGGCAGTTGAGGACTTGTGAAAATGCAAAATGAGTGTCTTATAGCAAGTGAGGAGCATGGACTGGCTGAAATTCTGATCCTTGTGGCAATTTGTGTTAGGTGGCGATGCGACAGAAATGAGGAAAAACTAAAAATTATTCTGTACATGAAAATGATGATTAATACCCCAGGGCCTACGACTAATCGCAAGAAAGACTATTTTCTTAGAAAAAGAAGAAAAGGATCTGAGATGATGGTCTTAGTTCCTGGAGGCACAGAAAACCTGTCCCGCATGGCCAGAATTTAAAGGACTCTGTATCCAAGTTCCAGGTTCAGAAGTGATTTTGGATCATTCACTCATTCATTCACTCAGTCCCCACTTATTTCTTCCTAATTCATCCACAACAACTGAGTGTTTGTTACTTATTGGTCCCTGAGTTGGTTTCAGGGTTAGAGTGGGGAGTGAGAAGACAAAGTCCTTTCCTTTATACTTGCTGGGAGAGACTGCACCATAACAGGAAACAAATAAGCGATGTCAAATCCAGCGCACGGAGGTGTGAATAGGTTCCTGATGGGGTGCCTGGGTACTCTATACAGTGATTCTGATTGTTACTGCAGGTAGTTTGGGTCTAGAGTAAAAATAGTTTATGTCTCCATTTTGTCACACCAGACCCAATCGTATTCTATGAGCTGAGGACACGTCATAAACAAAGTTTTTGCACCAGTTCTTTGATTTAGAATCCAAAGACCCTTTTCTATGTTCCCCAAGGTAGAGAAATTAAGTCTATGGCTACAGACAGCCCACGAGTGACTCTGATGAGCTGCTCATATTCTGTGTGACTCTGCCTTAGTGACTGTATGTCCCTGTTCCTCAGTTTATTCTCAATGAAGAAGGTTGTCAGTGCATTAACTGTAAAGTATGGCCAGTATCTGACCTAAATCTTGAAATACAAGAGCTGCTCAAACAAAGCATCTCTTATTGATTGACCTCCCAGATGTCTTATTGGTCTGGGCTGATCCCTGGTGAATGAGGACCTTCCAGAAGCATCTTTTTTCCTCAGTTTCTTTCTGGAGATGCTGACCTTTTCCTGAACCTTCCTAAGTTCCCCAGGACAGTCAGCTCTATCCAAGGACACTGTTTAACTGTGCTCTCCACACACAGACTCAGGTGATACCAAACTCCATTTCTGCCAAGATGTGACCCTTGGGCCTTAGCCAGGACTGGTGACAGGCTTAGGAGCCTTGTGACTGAAGGGTCCATTAAACCGTTACACACTCAGCCCAAGGAGGCCAAACCCAACCTGGCACAGGAACCCTCGGGTCCCTGAAGTCCCTGGCATAGGGTTCTGAGGAGGGGTTACTGAGCTGAGCTCTATATAAATAGCAGGAAGCTTCTCAGACCACGTGCTGACCTAGTATAGCAGGGTCAGCCTCAGGTCAAGTTCATAGGAACATGCTCAAGGGGATGAACTGAGACTGGTATCCCTCAGGGGATTTACTCTCTTCAGACTGATTCTTCTGTCTGCAGTGACTGTCTGCATGGCTGCAAGTTGGGAAGGGAACTGAGACTTTAAGAAGCTTGTCTACACTCTGTGTATCCTGCATTAAATATCAAAACCAAACCTGAAACAAAATGCAGAATGGATTGGAGGTAGTGTCCAGGGCTTTTAGTCCTGTGTGTGAAGTAGGAGTTACCCCACCCAACAGCCAGTCATCAGAGAATAATCACTCACCGAATACCCAAAGCAGCCCCTTTCCTACTTCTTCTTTTGAATCTGGAAGGTGGACTACTACGGTGTACGTTCCTGAGTCCCAAGTGGTGACGTTCTTCAAATACAAGGATCCATTATTGGTTAATATAACGCGTCCATCGTTTTCAGGACCACTTAAATAGAAACTTGATGTCATAATAAAATATGCGAGTACATTATTTTCGTCCTCGCCTTGGCCCTTGTACCACACATAGCCTACAGCCTCAGGAGGGTTATCGTGGACACGCAGAACCGCATCTTTCCCTTCTTCAGCATAGGTGGACACAACACCGATTTTGGCTGTGGTGGGTTGGCTCCAGAAGGTTAAGAGTGAAACTAGGAAATAAGAAAACACGGGATCAATATT
The DNA here is from genome assembly GCA_004026765.1 of Micronycteris hirsuta. NCBI lineage: Eukaryota > Metazoa > Chordata > Mammalia > Chiroptera > Phyllostomidae > Micronycteris > Micronycteris hirsuta. Next base: position 23,858 of record PVJI01020344.1, on the reverse strand, counting down.
TGCATCTGTGTATTGGGACAGAAAGATGAGACCCTGAATCCTGAGTGTGTCTCTTTGTCTCTCAGCCTTGGTCTACAGGTGAGTGTGTGTCTCCCATGGTCAAAGTCAACAGCATGGCCCCCATTACTTCAGCACCTCTGAAGCTGTTCTTTTTTCTGTATGAAATACTCTCCTCCAGATGTTTGTCTTAGTCACCTCCTTACTGTGCTTAGACCAATGCTGACACTCAGGGGCAGTTTTGAAAGACATGTTTGCTTACCACCTTCTCTAAGATTCTCTGCCTTCACTTTCTGACCTGTGCTGCTCTGTTTTGTTCATGGCTGTTGTGGGTACCTGACCTGTCCTTCTCTCCTCCATGGAACATGGGCTTTCTGAGAGCAGGGCTTGTCTGATCTTGTACCTCCAGTGACTGCAACAGCTTGAAAATACACACAAGTGAATGAATGAGTGCTGTACCTCCTGGGGTTTATTTGCCCATTTCTGGGATTGCAGTAAAGACAATGTCTAGCACCCCTGGTTAAATTTTTCTGGTGTTTTCCAGTTTTCATAATTCTATAGTCAGTGAAGAATAACAGGAAATGAACAGCAATGAGGTTTTGCTGCCTCCCACCACTTCCAGATTATGAGATTTTCCTCTTGCTGAGCCCCCTTCCGTGTCCTACTCTTCCCTTTTGTCCTTTACACTCAGGTGCAGACAGAAGCCTTCCCTCTTTTCTCAGAGCACTGGTGTCTTCAGCATATCGCAGCCAGTCTCTCTGTCAGATCCTTAGTCTACTGTAAGGAATTGTCTCCTACTTACCAACCAGCAGGAGCCCTTGCCAGTGGACAAGTCCTCTGGGGCTTGAGACTGACAGGGATCCCATGGTGTCTGCTGCCTGCTTTGTGGCTGCCTCTTGGAGAGAAGCTTGAGGTTCTGTAAGGCTCACAGGCACCTCTATCCAGAATGGTGCAGTCTGCTGTGTGTCCTGTCTGTACACTGAGCTTTATTCTGGGATGAGATTACGATTCTTGTCATGTGGGTTGGGGGCAGGGACTATGCACATGACCATCCCACTCCCTGCTGTTATTTTTGCCAATCTTGGCCCTTCTTCTTTTTTTTAATATATTACTTTATTGTTGTTCAATTACAGTTGTCTGCATCCTCTCCCTTCCCCTCCCCCCTCCAAACCCACCTCCCTCTCCAGTCTCCATCCTCCCCCTTGGTTTTGTCCATGTGTCCTCTATAGTGGTTCCTGAAAACCCTTCTCCCAATAGTCCCCTAACCCCTCCCCTCTGGGTATTGTTAGATTGTTCTTAATTTCAATGTCTCTGGTTATGTTTTTCTTGCTTTTTTCTTTTGTTGATTATATTCCAGTTAAAGGTGAGATCATATAGTATTTGTCCCTCACCACGTGGCTTATTTCACTTAGCATAATGCTCTCCAGTTCCATCCATGCTGTTGCAAAGGGTATAAGCTCCTTCTTTCTCTCTGCTGCATAGAATTCCATTGTGTAAATGTACCATAGTTTCTTGCCCCACTCCTTTGTTCTAACCAGCACTGCCCTCATATACTTTGGTTTTTTGGAAACTCCTGAGGCCTCTCAATATCCCACAAAAACACATGCAAACACATGCACACATGTATAAACACACCCACACACATACACAAACACCTACTCTCATTCTGTATTTGGAAAAGCACAAGCTTGGGTTTTCTGGATTCAGGGGTTTCTCCACAGCTTCCTGCCATGTACCCAGTAGTCTTTCTCACAGCGTCTCTCTCTGTCTTTCACATTTGACTCTTCCATTCAGAGCAGTAGTGCTTGAGCTAAGTCACAGAAACCTTCACAAGGAAGTCACTCCTGCTGTGCATCAGATCACCTGTGAAACATTGTAAACACTGCAATGCCTAGGTGACACTTTAAAAATGCAGCTCAAACAGCTGTCCAGCTAATTTGGGTGCCCATTCAGAGTGAGATCCTTTGATGTGAAAGAAGAACCACCTCTCCTGCCCTCCTGTGCCCAGGGGACGTCTCCAGATCCTGTTAAACTGTAGATTCTGAGTGCAGGGGGCCAGAGACTCTGTATCATACCAGCTCTGAGGGGATGTTGATCTTAATGGCCCGTGGAGCTCACTTAGAATCACAAGGCTGACAGGGACATGGGTGTCTTGAGTGGATGACTCAGTAATGCCAGCATTGGCCTCTGCTGTGTCTTTAGCCTGGGTCTGTCAGCCCCACAGAGAGCCCCAGATATCATCAAAAAGGGGGATTATTTGTTTGTAACACAGAAAGCCAGCTGGACACCAGGTCTTCCCCAGGTTCTCAAAAGCTCTGTGGTTTTATTTTTCCCACATGAAGGTAACAGAAATAATAATTTTGGGGATGAGAAGTGGTCAAGCTTCTCTCTAAGAGGGGACCCTTTTTCTATCTCAGGTTGTCACCAGACTGGTTTTGCTTCCAGGAATAAAAACTCAAAACCAGAATTTTTCAGTAGACCACACAGTTTTGGGTGTGAAGTGGGAGATGTCCTGTGTGTCCCAGGAAGAAGGGACTGTTGTGAAAGGTCAGGTGTCTGTGGGTTACCTGGTTCTCAACAGAGTTTCAAGTAGACCATTCCTGTCCCAGTCTGTTTGTAGGGCCTGTCCTTGTGCTGCTGGCTGCTGGGAAAACCTCTGAGCTATCCCTGGGCAGATTCCTTGTCGTCACCAGACTAGCCCATGGGTGATGCCAGGAACAGAGTAGAGACCAACAGAGAAACCCCTGAGAGAGGAGATGCTCCTAGGCTCTGTCAATGTTTTAAAAAAGTCCAAGTTTATACAGCAATGTAATGAGTTTATCTGAGCCAAGCTGATCTCATCTGCATTGGAAAAAGGACTCAAATCCTTTGAAGAAAGGCAGTTTTTCAGCTTATTTTATACACTGTCATCAACAAAGAAGATGATAAAATTTGAATAAAATCCAGAAAGAGGTAAAAAGAAAACATAGCAGAGAAATCTCCAGAAATGGGAAAAAAAGGCAAAATAGGCACATATACTTTTCACATTGGTGGGTAGAGAACAGTGAACATTTATAAACAGAGGAGGACACAGAGAAGATGTGCAGGGGACCAGATAACATAAAGCATGCTGTGGTCTCACACACTTGTCCCACACTCTGTGACGTGAAATGTCCAGGAAAAAAAATCACTGTGATGTGTCAAAGTTATGCTATCCAAGATGCACAAAAATGGATCAGGACTCACTTAAGTTAAAGATGACCTTTCTTAAGGAAAATACAGGCCTGGGATGTGAAAACCTGCCATCACCTGCCTAGTTAAAAATTTCTGATGAGAACTTCCTGTGAGGATTGTCAGGCCTGCCGTGTGGCTCCCTGAGCTTGTCAGTGTTGCTGCACAGCCCCCTTTCTGTTAACAGTCTCTAGAAGTAGCAGGTGGGACAGAGCAGTCAAGAGGGAGGGCCCAAGAAAGGCCTGTTGAAACAGGGGATGAAAATTAAGCTACTTCTCCATCTCAGTAAAAGTCAGGTTCCTGTGTCTATTTCTTGTGTGTCTCAATGTTGTCCCCTAGAGGACAGAAGCAAGTCTGCAGCCAATGTCAGGTGCTGCACAGGATCACTGACCAGTAGAGGGTGAGGCCAGTAAAAAGGTGGACATTGTCCTGAATATTATGAGTCCAGTGTCAGGAGAACTGTCTCACCAGGGGCATGTGCTACGCCATACAGAGCTCTCTGCCTTCAAGTATCCAAATAAGGGCCTGGTGAAGGTTCTCCTGAGGCTTGGGGGAGAAGATACTGGCCTCGAGGATTTATCCAAAATATGTCCTGTGTGTCTGCCATCACTACATTGAGATGTTGCATGTAAGTCATTTTTGTGTCCCTGTGTGCCCTCTGGGTGCAGGAGCAGGAGCATCTCCAAGTGAATACTCAATCAGGGCCCCTGTGTGTTCTTTCATGAGGAGAAGAGAGGTTTTTTTAGAGCCCTCAGCCCCTCCGAGATGGAAGCAACCACAGATTCTGGGTTCTTTTCCCCAATTCTGCACAGGAAGTTTCCCTTGTTTCCCAGGACATCACGACCTACAGAGATGTCTTCAGAGACAACAGGCAGGTGTCCCGCAGACTAAGAATTTTGTGAATGAAAAGTCTTCCCTGATTCCTATAAGGTCAGGGTGTACCCTTTCCTCCCCTGGCAGGAATTCTTCCAAGGTTTGAGGATGCAGAGTTTCTGTCTGGTCAGATATCTGTGAGAACAGGAAAAGCACAGGCCCGGGGTGATGAGACATAACTCACAAGGTGGTCCTGTGGAGGGCTGTGACTTTGGAGGAATGAAATGCAGTCCGACCCCTCACTGTTAGGAGGATCCTTTCGTTCCTCCTGAATGTATGAGAAGTAAAAGCCTGACCCTAGGATGTCCCCAAGCAGGTGGCATCCTCCTGTCACGCTGACACCAGTGCCTTTGTGTCTATAAGAACATAATTTGACTGCAGGTGTCACACAGAGTGACAGATGTCCACTGTGCAGTTTTCCTTATCAATTTAATGAGTGTTTACAGAGCATCTGTCATGTGTCAGGCTCTTGGCTGAGCCCTGGAAACTCCAAACAGAGTAAGACAAGTGCAGGGCCTTTGCTCATTCATTGTATCTTGTAACAGAGACAGGCTGTCAGGGAACTTAATTATAATCCAGTGAAGGGCCTCAAAACAAAACTTCTGGTCCCTCCAGAGTATGTGATTGAGTCTCAGCTGGTCTGGGGAGCATGGAGAGCACTTCTGAGAAAGTACCTTCTGACTGAAACCTGGGGAGTTAGTAGACATTTACTCCATAAAGAACAGAAGCTGTTAAAAAAAAAAAAGCTTCCTCAGAAGACTGACCTTTGTAGGGGTGATGCTTGGCTGAATGGAAGAGTAGACAGAGTCCATTGCTGGAGCTTGAAGAGCCAGAGAGACTGTGTAATGAATGATGCTGATGAGGTTGGTCCCCTGCTGCACTATGGGTGCTGCTGAGGTGGAGTCAGCGGTGCCCCAGAAAGGCTCCATCTGCAGAGTAATTCTGCCACCCCCTGGGGACAAGTAGAAACATGGGCAAGCAGATGTCATGCTACACTTGGGTATCTCTTTTTCTTTAGTTATGTACTTTGTATTCAACTTATACTTTAAGCAATATTTCATAGATGTATATATAATTTTAATATGTGCATTGAATTATCGTTGAATATATTGAAAGTATATTCAATACACATCAAATATACTTAACATGTTGAAAGTATGCAGTTTATTGTTTTCAGAAGCATGCACCAGAGAAGTTGTACATGAAAGTAAAGACCACGTCCCTTACTCTTAAAGTCTTCTTGGGCCCTCTTGTAATCTCCTTGTTCTTCCCCTCTCCACCTCCATTTTTAGTGTTAAGGGAACTCTCTTCAGTTCTTTGTTTTTTCATTGAAAATTCATTGGTACTTTCTGGCATTTTCAAAATTTTTATCATAAAATATTTCATCAGGGGCCAAATTTGACTGTATTGCCATAGTTCTTTCTTTTTATTCTCTAGTTATATCTCATCCAGGGATGCATTAACTTTGTTTATCTATGCACCCTTTATGGACACTTGTGTTGTTTCCAGTTTTGGGCTCTTACAAGCAAACCTGCCATGAACTTGTGTACAGAAAAGTCTTTAACACAAAGAATCAGTTCTTGTAGAACCACTGAGTAGCTATAGAAATAAAACTTAGGGAGTTACCCTGGACGTCTGGTCTCAGGTTCACACAGCCACAGCCACACCCAGAGATCAAAGAAACATGTGCTTCTTCACATAAGGCTGTGTCTGCCACAGCCCACCATCAGTCACCACAGTAGCAGAAATAATGGCCCTATCTGCCTTCCAGATTCCTAATTATGAACTAGTGCACCTCAGAAACTGCATTTAATTTACATCTGGATTCTCAATCACTAGGAGTAGTGTTTAAATTTTCAATCCCTCTGATATAAGGAGAACCCCCCTAAAAAAGAAGCATATATGCCAAGGGCCCACTGATAATACAGAGTACATCCGCAGGCTCTGTGACTCTGGGCCAGTGACCCCACCTCGAGAAGCATCAGTTCTCTCATGGGATGTCACAAAAATATGTTTGGTCTTATTTCTTGGATTTTAGCAAAGAGCAGCTAACTCTTTGGGACTTTTCTAAGGGATGAGGGTGATAAGAGTGTCTTTTGCTGTGATGAGGCCACTCTTGGCAGGCCTCTGGATCTTTGCAGAGTGAGGGCAAGTCACCAGAAAGACCAAGTTCTGATAAGAAGCCTGGAATTTTCAGCTATCTACGTAAGAAATGTTTCAAGCTTATGTGAATTTTTTTGAGTCTCCTTGGGCCAAGCATGACGATAATTGTGGGAAGCAAAACTGCAGTGGACTGAGAGAATGTTCTGAAACATGGCAGTGTCACCCCTTATTTTATACAGAGCAGTGAAGGCCGGAGGCCTAAGGGGTTCCATGAAATCCATTAATGAGCGAAGTGCAGAAATCTCTGAGACTGGGTGAAAAGTAAAACAAATGGACACAACTGTTATGTTGGATGGTACAGGAAAGATAGCAGTTAACAATAAACACATTAACCATAGTTTGAGAGGGTATGTGTTTTCGGCTATGGTGCAGTGAGGGGTCTGGAATAAAGAAAATTCTCCTGACATTTGAAAGGTATGTTATGGTAAAGGAAAGAAATAAAAATAAAAGAAACACTCTAATTTAAGGTAAAGATTGACCTTCATCGGGAAAGACATGACCTTGGACATGACTACTCATCATGACTCACTTTTGGTTAGAATTTTAATTTCAGACCATCCTCTGTGGGTACTTCACGTCTCTGAGTTTGTGAGTCCAACCACGCAGGCCTCCCCTGAGCTTGTCATGTTTAGTATGTGGTCCCTTTTTAGTTTACACTGCCCTCTTTGCTTATAAATCAACCTAAAAGATGCATTGGTGACCCATCTTATGGTTAAATAACATTGTCTCATGTGCTAGGAAGGGATCCTTGGGAAATCTTAGTGGCAGCATTTGTCTTGCTGAATGATCAACCATTGGTGATGCAGCAAGACTTTCACCTTGGATGGAAGTCAAAGCCAAATGTTCTTAAAGAGAAAAGCAGGTAAATGGGAGGAAGTTGGTCCCACAGGCCTTTATTGTATGTGGGTAGCTTTTATCACGTGCTAACAGGTGGCACAGGCCATTTTTGCTAATGTTTTGCGCAAATGGCAACGTTCAGTAAAATTACGATAACTTTAGTTTTACATATTTTTTCAATGAAACTTTTTGTGATTTACTATAAAATGTATACTGAATTACTTTTCTTAAATTTTAAACAGACAAATACTGGAAAACTCACTGGGAATTGAAATTAATAAAATATGTAAAAACTTCGATTTATTGAAAATATTTTGAAAAAAAGTACGTAAAATGTGTAAAAAAATAAAGAATGAAGTTTTCTTTCTTAAACTTCATTGTAAAAAATAAGAATGAAGTTTTAGTAGTGTTTTTTTGTGTGATAATCGTGTGTAAAAAAAGAAAGAATGAAATTTTAGTAGTGTTTTTTTTGTGTGATAATTGTTAAAACATACATACATAATTCACCATTGTATGTGTTAGAGACCCAAATTTTGTCCTTTGGTTTCGTATATCTGCATGTTAGCATCCCTTTAGAGCAATAAAAAAGTATAAAAATAAACGTATTTATACGTTACCCGCCTTCTACCGCTAGTCTATAAAAACGTATTTATACGTGCCCTGCAATCTACTACCAATCAATGTAAAACGTAGAAATACGTTTCCCGCATACAATGTGTTAGAAAAACACTTTGGGTCATTTCGAACCTCTAAGGTATCATGACCTAAGTTGTGCTGTCTCATTTCTCTGTGTTTTGCATCTTGTATAACATTTACTTACAGTTTGAAGGCTGAATATACGCCAATCCAGTTTTACCCATCTGACCATGAGATGGGGTCATATTTACTACAGCCGGTCTATTATTAATTATTCATTACTACTCTGATTTCTTCTGGTTGTATACTTGGAAGCGGTTTCCTTAAGGTTTATTTGGGGACCAGGCTGTAAGAACACAATGCTGTAAATCACAATTACCATCTAAAAGTTCCACAGGTGAGGACAGTAAGAGTTTCAACCAAGGTGGGATCTGGTATAAAATGCAACTTGAAGACAACAATGACAATGTCAGCTTTAATTATTGAGCATTTATGACTCAGTGCAAGTCTTCTAACAACTTTTCACTTTCACAGCATATCTACTTGAAAAATGCAAAAGATTTATTCAGAGTTTAATAACAGGTGAGAAGAGAAGGGTCACTCATATTTTATACCCATATTGAGGGTCTCACTTTCTAAGAAACTACGGTCTTCATGACATCACACTGATAATTCCCACATCTTTGTCCTGACAAAGTCCATGATGAAAGTTCTGTAGCCACAGGAGAGCTTCATTTCTAAAACAGCTTCAGGCTCTCACTGTTGTACAACCACTGAGTGGAGGTCACACTTGTGTAGCAGCCAGCACCACAGTGTCCTTTTGCTCTGTGACTATGGTGTTGTTGATTGGAAAGTTAGCACACTCACAAGTTCTGTGGAAAACAGAGGAAGTGACAGAGAGAGAGAGTGGGCATGGGACCTCGGGCCACTATGTACCTCCAGACATCTAGGCCACTCACTGTCCACAGTTAAATTTGTAAAGGTCACCTGAGGATGGTCCTGATCTCTGCAGAAAAATGATTGTCTTTGTTGAGGTGACAATGTGTAAAGGGAGGGCTGGGCCTCTTCTCTGACTCCAGATTACCCCGGAGTGAGCCCTGACATGTTCTCACGGACGCCTCAGTACTATCAGCACAGAGAACCCCTTCTCAGCTCCTGTGTCCTCTCATCTAATCATTAGGTGAAATTTTCCTCTCTCATGACCTTTCTTGGTCTTAGAACTTATTTCACTTCATAAAGTCATGCCCTGCTCCTCATATAAATGTCTGTGTTCCTTGGGGAAGGCAGGCTCATATCCTCTGTACAACTCTCAGGACAAGGAAATTTTATAGTGAGTGGGAAGGCATTGACCTGGTGTGAAATATTTTATTATTCCATAAAGGTAGCCCAACTTGGTTGTTGTGATCTTGTATTTGAAAGAGTTTTTTTGTCAATATTTTCACAGCTTGAACAAGACTTACTTTCTGGTCTGTGAGTTGAATGACATGCTGAAATAACTCCCTATGGAGACAATTTTATGGTTTTAACAAAAGTCAGGGACCTCAGAAACAGAAGGAAACTACTCAAGACAGTAAAGGCCACACAGGAAACCCCATTCTTAAGACAATATTTCAGGGAGAAATACAAAAATGTTAATAAAATATAGAACAAGGTAAGAGTAACTTTTTTCCCCACCTATTCAACATAGTACTGGAATCTCTGGATGGAACAATTTGATAAGAAGATGACATATTTGGAATTCAAATTGGAAAAAAAGAAGAAAATTGATCTCTTCAACAGACAACTTAAACTTATATTTAAAAACCACTACAGATTCTGCCCTCCACACGCAAAACACCTGTGAAAACTAGTAAATTCAGGCAAGTTAGAAAGGACAAAATCAATAGCATCATTGCCATTTTTTGTAATAATAATGAACATTATTACATTAATAATTCCATTCCAAAATGGGATTAAGAAAATAGTTTCATTTCAAATAGCACCAGAAAGAATGAAATACTTAGAGAAAAATGATCCAAGTATGTGGAATTTATATGCACTGAAACTACCAAATTATCTGGAAAACAACTAAAAATTAAAACCACATAAGTAGTAAACATCTATGTTTAAAGATTGAAAGACTTCCAATCATTTACATATTTGATACAATCTTTATCAAAAACCTAACTACACAATAAGCTCCAAAGACAACTTGTCTCTACCTGCTTCCAACAGGGACCCCAACAGCCACTGCCAGGCTGTTCCTCAGCCCCACTCAATTGAGTTTTGTTGGCACTGACTACCTGTTGCAGACTCAGGATGAGAAGACTTGGGGTACTAAAGAAGCAACATTTTGTACTTCTATGGAGCTTCTGGGCAAACTCAATCTGCCTGACGCAGACTTACCTTGGGAGAAGAGCACCAACACTGCAAACGAGGAACTGGCTGAAAGAGATTTAGTTGTGGGTCCCTCCACTGTGAAGAAAGTGTTTTTGTTATGACCTGGAGAGTTAATGTTTCATCAGAGTCAGGAATCCTTACAGAAGTTCTTTCCGAACCTAGGCCACTGACATCTGTTTTTTATATCACTCCATTCAAAATGAAATTGCAATTTGATAATTGCTGATCCTTTATCTGGTCTGTTGAAACATATCTAAGTGTTTTTGAAAGCTTCTTGTCAGTGTTAAGTACCAAAGCGTATCTATCTCAAATACCTGGTCCCATTTCTTAGAATTTTAACCTTCCAGGACTATGTTGAATAGAAGTGGTGATAGTGGACAACCTTGTCTTGTTCCTGATCTTAGTGGGAAAGATTTTGTTTTTGCCCATTCAGTATAATGTTGGCAGTAGGTTTCTCATATATGGCCTTTATTATGTTGAGGAATGCTCCCTCTATTCACACTTTGCTAAGTGTTTTTATCATAAATGGATGCTGTACATAATCGAATGCTTTTTCTGCATCTATTGATATGATCATGTGATTCTTGTCTTTGCTTTTATTTATGTGATGTATTACATGTATTGTTTTGTGAATATTGTACCATCCTTGCATACCTGAGATGAATCCCACTTGGTCATGGTGTATTGCTGGATGCGGTTTGCTAATATTTTTGTTGAGGATTTTAGCATCAATGTTCACCAGTGATATTGGCCTGAAGTTTTCTTTCTTTGTTATGTCTTTTTCTGGTTTTGGGATTATGATGATGCTGGCTTCATAAAAAGAGTTTGGGAGTCTTCCATCATTTTGGATTTTTTGGAATAGCTAAGTGAAGTAAGCCAGGTGGTGAGGGACAAATACCATATGATCTCACCTTTAACCGGTACATAATCAACAAAAGCAAAAAGCAAGCAAAACTTAACCAGAGACATTGAAATTAAGAACAATCTAACAATAGCCAGTGGGGAGGGAACAATGGGGGTGAGGGTTTTCAGGAACCACTATAGAGGACACATGGACAGAACCAAGGGTGGGGAGGGCGGTAGGGAAGGGAGGTGGGATTGGAGGGGGAGGGGAGGGGAGAGTATGCAGACAACTGTAATTGAACAACAATAAAGTAAAAAAAAAAAAAAGAATTTTAATCTTCCTGGTGTTCTCATGCCCCAATAGAAGCACATCTTTGTTGGGGACCTTTAGAACCAAAATATAAAACAACCTCTTATCAGAATTTCATGAAAAGTTTTGCTTTGCTTTTGTGTAAAGTCAATTAGCCAACACACATTCCCATATTTCCTTCTAAATTCTCTCCAGCCTTTGAATCAGGGGTGTTGGGGTCTGTTTCACTGCCTTATGGCATCATCTTTAATAAGGTCTTACACTTATTTTTAAAAGTGTTTAATGTATGTTTTACCTTAACATAACATCCCTGTAAGTAGCTAATCATGTTTTCTTACTCAAAAGTGTCTATAACTCTTCAAAATTTTTCCTTAACTCATTAATTGTTTTTAAAAAGGTTTCCAATAGGCATGCCTCTCTTCTTCTGGGTGTTCAAAGCAGGAGATGACCTGACATCCCAGGGCCTCTTGTGGACCCAAATGCCTCAAAGCAGCCTTTGCTCAGGACCCATGAAGACATGCCAGCATGAAAGGGCCCAATTCCACAGCACCCTAACCATCAACAGTGTACTCATTCCACATTCATTTTCACAGCACCTTCAAGAAACAAGATCACAGAGATTATAAAAGATATCCTACCCTGAAATGCAACAGCTGAAGTGAACATGCAGGTCTCTGTTACGTAAGCACCCACAGGTCCGCATTGAATCCTCTCTCAAGCTCTCTGTGACGTGCAGCTCAGGGCAGACATCACTGTCCTCGTTCTTTGTGTTCTTTGTTCTTTTTATGGTTTCCACATGCCTGTGCTTAAAGAGCCTGCATCCAGAACCTGGGAAATGGAAAATAAATCTCTTTTCTTGTTCCATTTCCTGTCCTGCTCCCTGTGACCTCTGGTGTGTTGGGCTGACATTTTCGGGGACCTGTCCAGAGGTGGATTGTGTAAGGAGAGGTGAACACAGAGTGAAGTCATGGAGGAATGGGGTCTGTTAAGTGTCAGATGAGAAATTTTAAAGCCTAGGAGTTGGGAGGGTGTTAGGCATTGCATGGTTTGAAGGGTCTCTAAAGGTGCCATACAGGATGGCTTGTTTTGGAGGCTCAGAATGAAGCTGAATAAAATGAGTGAGGGTCTGACCTACCTGTTGAGAGAGGAGCCACTGGAGCTGGTGCAGTGAAGTGGGGGTGCCATGCTCCCATATTAGGATGGGCATGATGGTAAGACACAGGGTTGGGAGAAAGAATATGTTTTGAAGACAGATTAGTTTCCTGACACTGAGACAAGTGGCAAAACCAGATGTACAATCCGGCAGGAGATATGAGACAATGTACATGGGCCAGAAAACTAAGAGGGGATGAAGACAGAATTAAGGTTTGTACTTTCCACAAGTTAGGGTGCGAGATAATGGGGAGCAATCTCTCAAAGGGTATGGTGTTTTACATGATTAAAATATTTTAGTAGTAAGTACACATGATGGCTACAAACATTGTGACTGCAATAAATGCCACTGAATTGTTCACTTCATAAGGATTAATTTTTATTAGGTAAATTTTACCTCATAAAATAATTATGCTGAATTAAAGAAGCCACATTAAAAAGAGAACATACTAGATGATTTTATGTATATAAAACTTTGGTAAATGCCATCTTCCCTATAGAGAAAGAAAGCAAATGAGTAATTTCCTGCAAACTCTGGAGTTTGGGTGGGGAACGGAGGAAGAGATTAGAGAGGCATGTGAAAAACTTCTGGGTGAAATTGATACATGTGGTGAGTGTAGGCATGTCGGCACTCATCAATTTTAAACTTTACATATCTGTGGTTCATTGTCAGTTACTTATACATCAATGAAGCTGTAATCAATGCATGATGACATGAATTGCTTGAGTGGTCAGGACTGGAGCATATTCTTTTCCTAATAATGCTCTTTCTAAGTGGGCATACCCACAGTGGGTACCCAGGGGAGTGCAGTAATGACCACACTGGCCACTTTTTAACATGGACTGTGTACTGGGTACCTCAGGCTTATTAGCTCACTGAGTCACCAAAACTAGTCAGCAAATTTCATTTACTTCACTCAATGTTCTACCTCCTGGCTTTTACCCATGCTGTGTCCTCCGCCTGGACCTCTCATTCCTGGCCACTCATCAGCTCTATGTTTGCAAGAGCTACTTCTCTATTAAATGTTTCTTTATCAAAAAATTTTAACTCGTCTTCACCAGGTCAGAATTACACTTCTGTGAGATCATAATGCTCCACATTTTACCCTTTTAACTATTATCATATTTGTAATTTTTAATTCATTTATCAAAGAACACCGACCCTCTGCTTGCCATCTCTCTGGCACTCTTCTAATCACTACAAAGAAAATAGACAAAATTTCAGTCCTCAGGGACCAGACTTGGCTGTGAGGGAGCCACACAATAATCCAAACAACAGTGACAACAACACTGTGTGACAATGCATTAGAATAAAGGAAGACACACTTGGGGTGATTTTCTTTGTTCAGTTCAAATATGTTGCTCAGCATGGAGGGTGTGAACTTACTGGAGCAGAGAGATGAGAAGATGAGAGCAGATGGAGTCAGAAATGAAAAATCCATCAGCCAGAACCTTGGCTTTCCTCTGAGTGAAGTGGGGAGACACTGGAAGGTTGAAAGAAAAAAAAAACAGTTGGGAGTAATCTGTGTTTATGGAAGGTAACCAACATTTTGCCTCAAATTTTAGTTCAGGGATATTGATTTTAAGCTATTTATTAGGAAACAAAAGTCAGGAAAAAAATGGTTGACCCTCTTTATATTTCTGCCAAGAGATTCAGATAGAAATTGTGCTTCAGAAGAAAAACTGGGATGTTCACTTGAGGCTAATTTGATTATGTATGGTAAATAAAAGTGCTTCAGGAAGGCACCTGCTGTCTAGGTACCCCCTATACCCTAATGATTCTGAGCTGCAAGAAAAAATCATGTTGCCATGTAGGATCTGCTCTCCACAACTACCTGCAAAGCACTCATTCTGACTTCTGCAACAAAAGACCCCCTTTTCCTTTTTTTCTCTTATGTCCAGAATGTTTTATAACCCAATGTTTCCTCACAGTCATTGGATTTTAATGCTTCTGTGAATTCTCTATGATTACATATTTAAAACTTTATTTCCTTCTGCTAACTGGTCTCTGTTAATTTGATAATTAGCCAAGCCAAAACAATTTAAAAAGTAGAAAAGAAACTATTACTATTTTCAGCTTCCTCATTAGCCAGGATTTGTGAGGCTAATGGGTTGCAATCAGGGAGTTTGGTGAGAACACAAGTATAGTCATCCAGGTAACAGGTGAGGATAGTTGGAGGAGCAGTGTGAAGAAAAATTGCAAGTTTCTGGATTTGTTCTGAGCACTGAGTCAAAGAATTTTCTGAAGAATTTAATGTGGGGTGTAAGAAAAAGTGAGGAGTGACAAAAATACAAAGAGATTCAGAAAAATTCTACAGGAGCACATTCAGGTCAATGATTTGCCTGGGATTGCAAATCTTAAGGCATTCTGAAGTGCCTTTCGAATATTAGTTGTCAACTAAATAGTCATCAATGGTCATGTCCAGTTCATCTCTTTCATGCCCCACCATGCCCCAAGTGCCTCAGACAGTGCTTGATAGATCTGAAGTATGAGTTCATTACATGTTTACAGAATCTACAAAGGAATGAGTAATGAACAATGAAAATGTCTCCTGAACAACCATGCACAATATTTCTTATTTCCAAGAAAATACTGCAATACTACAGATTTACCATTAGAACAGAGGGCCCTTAAATATCCATTTGTTATTGTCAATCACATGAAGACCTTTCCTGAGCATTTGTGCTGCATGTAATTTTGGAACTAAATTAGGTTGAACATGAAAGTACTTGAATGATATTGAAATGAGCAGGCACCCTTGTGGGAGACGTCCTGGTCCCAATTTCTCAACAATAGAAACGGGACTGGACTCTTTCAGGCAGCAAGAAGCTCAGCAAATATTCATGGAAATTAGGGACATGTAAAAACAATACAAATGATTAAGTAGTAGTTAATTATAGGCAATTTTTCTTCCTCTTATCCAATGTGAATGCTTTTTATTTCTTTTTCTTGTCTGATTGTTGTGGCTGGGAGTTCCTACACTACTTAGAATAGAATGGTGAAAGCCCACACCCTTGACTTGTTCCCAATCTTAGAGGGAAAGCTTTCAGTGTTTGCCCCTTGAGTATGATGTTGGCTGTAAGCCTCTCATATATGGCTTTTATTATGATGAGGCATGGTCCCTCTACTCCCACTTTGCTGAGTGTTTTTATCATAAATGGGTGATGTACTCTAACAAAAGCTTTTTCAGCCTCTATTGATATGATCATGTGATTTTTGTCCCTCCTTTTGTTTATGTGATATAATACATTTCTTGATTTGCAAATATTGTACCATCCTTGCATGCCTGGGATGAATCCCAAGTGATCACGGTATGCGATCTTTTTATTGTATTTCTGGTTGTGGCTTGCCAATATTTTGTTTAAGTCTTTAGCATCTATGTTCATAAGCAACATTGGCCAGTGGTTTTCTTTCTTTGTTGTGTTTATATTTGGTTTGGGGATTAGGCTGATGCTGATGTTGGCCTCAAAAAAAGACTTAGGGAATTCTTCCTCATTTGGAATTTTTAGAATCGTTTGAGAAAAATAGGGGTTAGCTCTTCTTTAAATATTTTTGTAAAATTCTCCTATGAAACTATCCTAGCTAGGGCTTCTGTGTGCCAGGAATTTTTTTTTTTACTGCTTCAATTTCACTTGCTGTTATTGGCCTGTTCAGGCTTTCTGCTTCTTCTTGACTCAGTTGTGGAAGATTCTATCTTTCTAGAAATGTATCCATTTCACCCAGGTTTTAAAATTTCATAGCATATTGTTTTTTGTAGTAATTTCTTACAATCCGTTGTATTTCTGTGGTATCAAGTTTAATCTCTCCTCTGTCATTTCTGATTGCGTTTATTTTGGTCCTCTCTCTTTTTGTCTTGATGGGTCTCCTTAAAGGCTTGTCAATTTTTTAATCTTTTGAAAGAAGCAGCACCTGGATTTATTGATCTTTTCAATTGTTCTCTTAGACACTATGTCATTTAATTCTGATCTGATCTTGATTATTTCCTCTCTTTTACTGGCTCTGGGATTCATTTGTTTTTGTTCCTCCAGTTCTTGTATATGAAGGTCAGGTTATTTATTTGAAATGTTTCTGTCTTTTTTAGGTGTCTGGATTGCTATGAACTTCCCTCTCAAGAATGCCTTCGATATGTTCCTTAGGCATTTAGGCTGTTATGTGTTGATTTTCATTTGTTTCCAGAAACTTTTTGATTTCTTAATTAATCTCATTGTTAACCCATTCATTGTTTAATAATATGTTATTCAGTCTCCATGAATTTGACTGTTTCTGAGGTTTTTTTTTTTTTGTAGTTGTTTTCTTGTTTCAAGCCATTGTGGTTTGAGAAAATTTTTGATGTGATTTCAATTTTCTTGAATTTGTTGAGGCTTGTTTAGTGACTTATCATGTGGTCTATCTTTGAAAATGTTCCATATGTGTTTGAAAAGTCTGTGCATTTTGCTTCTTTGGGGTGAAAGGTTCTGCATATATCTTTTAAATCCATTTAATCCAGTGCATATTCAGGGCCAAAATATCCTTGTTGATTCTTTATTTTGAAGATCTAGCCATTATTGACAATGAGGTGGTAAAACCCCCAAATGTAAGTATGTGGCTGTGTATATCTTTCTTGGAACCCTCCAAGATTTTTGTAATAAATTTGGATGCTCCAAAATTTGGTCCATATATGTTTACAATGTTTATGTCTTCTTGATGGATTCTGCCTTTGAGTAGTTCGAAATATCCTTCTGTGTCCCTTATTATTGCCTTTGTATTGATGTCTATTTTGTCTGATTCGACTATTGCTACCCTGGCTTACTTTTCCTGTCCATTTGTTGGAATGTTTTCTTTTAACCCTTCAGTTTCAAACTGAGTAAGTCTTTTCTTCTCAGGTGGTCTCTGGTAGGCACCATAAGTGTGGGTCTTGTTTTCTTATCTATCCAGGTACCCTATGTCTTTTGATTGGTGCAGTTAATCCATTTAAGGTTATTATTGATAAGCACTTATTAATTTCATTTGCCCTTTCTGTACCTTTGTTCCTCTCTCACTCTTTTTCTTCATCTTCTTTTTTTTTAAGATTTTTTATTTATTTTTAGAGAGAGGGGAGGGAGAGAGAAAGAGAGAGAGAGAAACATCGATGTGTGGTTGCCTTTTGCACACCTCCTACTGGGGATCTTGCCAGCAACCCAGGCATGTAGCCTAGACTGGGAATCCAACTGGTGGCCCTTTGATTCACAGGTCGGCACTCAACCACTGAGCCACACCAACCAGGGCTTTCTTCATCTTCCTAAAGCAATCCCTTTGCATGTCTTGCCATGCTGGTTTGGTGGAGGTGTATTCTTTCAGCCTTCTTTCTTTCCTGGGAAAGACCTCATTTCACCTTCCTTTTTAAGTAAGAGCCTTGCTGGATAGAGTAGTCTTGGTTCCGGGCCTTTGCTTTTCATTACTTGCAATATTTCTTGCCATTCCCTTCTGACTTTTAGTTTTTCTGTTAAGAAGTTAGCTGTTAAACTTATCAGAGCTCCCTTGCATGTCACTTCCTCTTTCTCCCTTGCTGGCTTTAAGATTCTCTCTTTGTCTTTGAATTTTGCCATTTTCATTTGATGTGTCTTGGAATGGGCCTCTTTGCGTTCCTCTTGATTGGGACTCTCTATGTTTCCTGGATTTGTGTGGCTTTTTCTCTCATCAAATTAGGTAAGTTTTCCATGATTGCTTTTCAAACAGGTTTTCTATTCCTTGTTCCTCTTCTTCTCCCTCTAGTATCCTTATTATATGGATATTATTCCATTTCATGTTGTTCAGCAGTTCCCTTAGCCCCTCTTCATTCTTTTGGAGTCTTTTTTCCCTTTTCTTGCTCTTTTTGGGAGTTTTTTCTACTTTGTCCTCCAGCTTGTTGATTTGATCCTCTGCTTCATCTAGCCTGATTTTGACACCTTCTACTGTATTCTTCAATTCAGAAATCATATTCTTCACTTCCTCTTGGCCCTTGTTGATTGTTTTTATGTCATTTTTCATGCAGATATAGTTTGCAGTAAGTTCCTTGTAGTTTCCCTGTAGTTTTTGGTAATTCTCTGTGAGCTCATTGAGCTTCCTTATAACCATTGTTTTGAACTCAATATCTGATAGTTGACTTGCCTCTATGTCATTTAGCACTCTTTCTGAGGATTCCCCCTTTCCTTTCAATTGGAGGTTGTTTCTCTGTCTTCCCATTATTTTTTTGACTCTTCTTGTTTGCTTCTTCTTCTTAAATTGATCTGTTTTGACTTCCTGACTTTGTGATGAGAAGTTCTACAGTAGGAGGCCTGTGCCATTCAGTGGTACGGTCTCCTCAGATCACTTGAACTAGATGCTGTTGAGATGCTCTTTATGCCTATTATGTTGGTTCTCTGGATGTAACTAGGTTTTGATTATTTTGGGGTGTTTCTTTGGTGGGTCTTTCCTTCCAGCTGGTTGACTGAGGGTCACTCCTCCTACCACATGTTATGTGTTGTTGTGAAGGTAGTGCCAGACCAAAACCACAAAGACCAGGAAACAAACACACACACACACAAATAACTACCCCCCACCATCCCACTATCAACAGCAAATGAACTAGTATATAATAAGGATGTAAATAGATTAAGACTATTATAAGAAATGAGAGGGGATATGGGATGACTTACTGAGAGAAAAATGATTTTGAGAGGGTAAAGGGAGGAGCACTAATAAGAAATGGGAGTTGGAGCAATGTAAAGATAGAAAGTAAAATTTACATCATGAATTAAAAAGGGAATGAAGAATGTGCAATGGAATATGAGGAAGGAAGCATATAGTATTAGGTTTAAACAAAAAATAAAATAAAATAAAGTCAGAGAAAGAAAAATGAAGGAAAAATATTAACTAATTAAAAATATAGGAACCAAATTGAAAAGAAAGATCCACCACAGTACTATCAACAACAAATGAGGTAAAATTAATATAGGTGGTACGGAAATAAGAGGGAAAAAAGAAACAAAAAAGTTCAGTAGATGTCTAGAGGAATGGGAAGTGATTTTGAAATGATAGAGGGAGAGGGAATACTAAGAGTTAGGAACAAAAACCAGTCTAATACAGGGAAAAAAATAAAATTTGAGATGTATGGAAAAAGAAAAAAGGGGAAAAAGGAGAATGAAGAAAAATATAAAGGCAGTATGAAAGAGAAATAGAAGACAGACAAAAACAGGTTAAGATAGGGCAAAATTAAAAATTTTAGAAGAAAAAAAGAGGAAAGAGAACCAGTAAAACCTGATATTTGAAATACAAAATTAGTGAAGATGTAGAGATAAATTTTTTAAAAATGCAACAACAACTACCCTACCTACAACCAACTAGCAAAGATTGCTAAAGTGGAGAGAGAATGGGGGTATTTTAAGAGCAGGGGAAAAGGAAGTAAATGACCATTGATAAGAAAATTGTTTTTGGGTGTCTGAACGGGGGAGAAATAGGAAGAGTGTGGAATGAAAACAAGTTGTAGCAAGAGAAAAAACAAAACTTTTCATTTCTGAAAAGGGAAAACTGTGGAAATAATGCTGAGTGTTATAGAAATGTGATCTCTCTGATTTGACCCAGTCCCTAGAGGTATTCTACTTTTTTTTTCTGTTTTTGGTGCTGCACAAACATTAAGGCCTACAGGACTATAATCTCATTTCATCCCTCTACCATTCTTAGTTTCCAAGCTCATTTTCAATGGCTTCTGGGGCCACAACCAATTTGTGAACTTTAAATTGTGGCAAGAGGATGACCTGGTTATCAGCATGGACAATCACACAGATTAACAGTAAAGAAACGGAAAATGATATTTCAAGCAACCAGAAATGAATAAAGTGGGGGTACCAAATCCAAGAGAAGGGAAAAGTTCCAAGCTCTATTATCAGGCAAACATCATGTAATTGCAAATGCAGATAATGGCATTACAAGGAAAGAAAATTTATAGGCCAATATCCCTCATAAATATAGATGATAAAATTCTCAACAAAAATCTAGCAACCTGGACTTAGCAATCAATTAAAAAGATCAGACACCATGTTCAAGTGGGATTTGTTCTGGGAGTGCACGGTTGCTCCAATATTTGCAAATAAATAAATGTAATAACCTCATAAGTAATATGAAATATAAAAACTATAAGATCACATCAATAAATGAAGAAAAACTTTGATAAAATCCAACACCCATTTATCATAAATACTTTCAGCAAACTAAGAATAGAGAAAACAAAGGCCATATATGACAAACCCACTGCCAATGTCACACTCAATGGGAAAAAACTAAAAGTGTTACCTTTAAAATCAAGAACAATAATCTCACTTATAAGTGGAAAATAATCAACAACAACAACAAAACAAAACAAGCAAGCTAAACATAACCAGATTCATTGAAATAAAGAACAAACTGACAGTAATCAAAGGGGAAGTCGGAGGGAGATAATGAGGGAGGGAAGAGGAATGGTCATCAAGGACCATGTATAAAGGACCCATGGACAAACCAAAGGGGGTAGGATTGAGGGTGGCAGGTGGGAAATGGAGACAACTGTATTTGAATGACAATAAAAAAATTATCTCGTCTAAAAACAAAAAAATAAAGTGTTGCTTTCTAATTCTAAAAAAAATAATAATAAGATAAAATAAAATCAAGATAAGCCCTGGCTGGTGTAGCTCAGTGTATTGAGCATGGGCTGCGAACCAAATGTCACGGGTTCCATTCCCGGTCAGGGCACATGCCTGGGTGGTGGGCCAGGTCCCCAGTGGGGGCCACATGAGAGGCAACCACACATTGGTGTTTCTCTCCCTCTCTTTCTCCCTCCCTTCCCTTCTGTCTAAAAATAAATAAATAAATTCTTTAAAAAATAAAAATAAATAAGATAAAATTAAGATAAGATGAGAATTTCCACTTTGGCCAGTCTTATTCAACATGGTATTGGAAATGCTAATCAACAACATTCAGAGAAGAAGAAAATATAATCAGCATTCAAATTGGAAAAGAGGAAATAAGACTCATCATTCACATATTACATGATATTGTACATAAAAAGCCTTAGAGCTCCACCTAAAATCTTCTGGATCAAATAAATGAACTTAGCAAAGTAGCAGAATACAAAACTAATATCCTGAAATTGTTAACATTTATAAAGAGCCATAGAAGTATCAGAAAGGGAAATTTAAAAACAACCCCATTTACTATTACAACAATGAAAACAACAGAAAAATATAAGGTAACCAGAAAAAATTAGCGAAGGAGTTTTCACCTTCATTAAAACTAACGAAGTACTATACTGTGAAAACTAAAGGACTTTGAAAGAAGAAATTGGGAAAGATACAAATAAGAGGAAGTATATATTGTGTTCATCTAATGGAAGAATTGACATCATGATTATGTCCAGGTTACCCAAGAAGATTTAATGCAATTCTTATTAAAACACCAATGGTACATTTTGCAGTTCTAGATCATGTATTCTAAAATGTATTTGGAACAAAAAGAAAAAAGAGCCCAAATGGCCTCAGAAAGCTCAGGGGGAAAAAAAGAACATAGCTGGAGAGATTACAATGCCTGAAATGAAACTATACTACAAGGCCATTTCAGTCAAAACATCTTTGTATGGGCATAAGAACACACAGATAAAATAATAGAATAACAGAGAGCGCAGCAATTAACCCACACCTTTGTGAAAAATTAATATTTAACAAAGGAGCCAAGGGCACACAATAAGTAAAGACAGTCTTTTCAATAAATGATGTTGGGAAAGTACATACAAAAAAAGTGAAACTAAATCACCAACTTACACCATACAAGAGTAAACTCAAAATGGATTAAAAACTTAAATGAAAGTTGCAAAGCCATAAAAGTCCTAGAATCAAAAATAGGCAGTGAAATCTCAGACATCTCCTATATCAATACTTTTTCAGATATGTCTCCTAGGGCAAGGAAAATAAAGAAAAAGTAAACAAATGAGACTGCATCAAATTAAAAAGCTTCAGCACAGAGAAAAAAACCACCAATAAAATGAAAAGAGAACCCACTGTATGGGAAAATATATTTGGCAATGATACATTGGATAAGGGATCAATTTTAAAATATATGAAGTATTCATACAACTCAACATCAGGGAGACAATCAATCCAATTTAAAAATGGGTAAAGAACCTGAATAAACACTTCAAAGAGGTCATGCAAATGGCCAATAGACATATAAAAAAGTTTCAATGTCAATAATAACCAGAGAGATGCATATTAAAACTACAACAAGATAGTACCTCACACCTGCCAGAATGGCTACCATCAATAAATCAACAAATAACTCATTCTGGTAAGAATGTTGAGAAAGGTAAACACTAGTGCACAGTTGTTGAGTATGCAGATGGGTACAGCGACCATCGAAAACATTGTGGATTTTCTTCAAAAAAGTAAAAATGAAACTATCTTTTGACCAGAGACACCGCTTCATAGAATATATAATTTTTGAATTGATGTTTTGAAATTTTTTAAATATACTCATGTTATAGTATGTGAAATAAGCCAGTCAGGAAAAAAAACACCACTATATGATCTCACTTATATGTGGAATCTAATAAACAAAATAAAATGACAAACAAAATAGAAACAAAGGCATAAATACATAGGATAGACTGACCACTGTCAGAGGGAAGGGAGGGAGGAGTTGGGTAAAAGACGGTGACAGAATTAGCCAAAGAGCAGATGTACATAACCAATAGACACAGACAACAATGCAGTGATGGCCACAGAAAAATGGTGGGCACTGCATAGAGGTGGGACACGAAGGGAAAGACAAAGACATCTGAAATAGAGTCCACAATAAAAGTAAATGAAAAACAAAAATAAAGTAAAAAAAAATCATTTTCCAGTGATGTGTTGCAAACCATAGCACTAATTATGTCTTAATTACTGTGGTTTAATTACAAATTGAGTAAAATATCAAAAAAACAGAATGTCCTGAAATGTTTAAATGATTAAAATCACATTGGAAATGAACAGTGCTTGCGGATACACATTATAAATGTATTTAATTGCAAAAAAAAATTGTGCAAATAGAAATGATCACAATGGCAAATATTTTTCATGTGCATTTTATCATAATAAAAATAAAGTTCAAAGGAATGACTCAACTTACTGCAATCAGCTTGACACAAGCAAATAGAAAGTGACAGATTCAGGATAAGTTGGCACTTGGTGCAATAGGAATTATTGGGAGGTTGAGAAGACAAACTCTAATTTCCAATCTCTACATTCAGTGTAATTGAAAAAACTGAAGTAAATAAGTAGGAAAATACGATAAATTCACATAATTGTCACTTTGAATTTAAGGAATGATATTGTGGCCAAGACTGCACACATAGGGGCTTCTGAATGCTGGCAATGAACTCTTTCCTGACTTGCATGATTAGTTGTTAACTTGATTATGTTTTGTTAATTCATGTGTACATGGTATCAACTCTCATGCTTTATAAATAAATTAGCA